>WBMY01004152.1:308432-332973 GCA_013397315.1 Donacobius atricapilla | reverse complement strand
ATTTAAACAACACAGGGAATCCTGAATCATTGCTTTGTAAAGCTTAGAGAAAAGGCAGAAAAAGTGTCCTTTTATTCCAGATGTGCAGAAAAAAGACAACAAAACCGAATCATTCCTGTTGTCTACCCATTTTTTTTCCTTGGTGCATGATACACAGGGGACTTATGTCAATTACAGATATTCCCAGAGGATGACATGAGTCTAGGCAGCAAAAATCCTGCCCTGGGAGTTTCTGTGCTGCTCAAGTATTTGATGGCTCCCAGATTTTGTAAAGCAGTAGGCTATCAGGTATTTAACCTAATTGATTTTTTTTTTTTTTGGCATTTTGGAGGTTTGTTTGTTTGCTTGATGAAATATTTTCTCCTGTTGAAGGATAGAAGGAGATTTTTTTTTTTTTTTTGGTGAGGGTGTTAAAAATTTTCTTTAAATTGAATTTTTATGCCAGTTTGCATTAAAAATATATAAAAAAGGGGAATTTTATCTATCAGAATGGTTTGAATTTACTGTGTAATCTTTCCATGAAATTCAGAATATCATATTATGAAATCTTGCAAATGTGTGGGAAATAGATTTCACTGGTTTCTAGTGGTGACAAAGGAGAAGGAAAGACCACAGCTTGGATGCAGGCTGAGTTGAGTTTAAATTTCCTTAACATTTTCTTTTATTGAGGCAGTAAAAACTGTTAGTATTCAACACTACAAAAATAAAAAAAAAAATCTCCAAGCAGAAACATACTGCATTTGTATAAATATCTTTGGATAAATATGTTTGTAAACTCAGGTCATTTTTTTGTTAGCCTGCAAATGGTATTCCATTTTAAATAAGGATAAAACCTTTTTTTCAGGTACCCTACCGTACCAATGCTATCTCATACCTTACTGATTTTTATAAAGAAATAAAAATGTGCACTAAGAGTTGATGAGTCACTGTCTGGGTTACTGAATTTGATGTTCCATTGCCTTAGATTTAATGGGAGAATGGGGAAAGAAGGCAAACACAGTGATTGATGTTTCAGTAATAAAATATATCTACTTACAGATATCTTGAGTTAGTTTTTCAGAAGTGAGGTTCCATTCCATATAAACATATGTGTTCTGAAGTACATATGGAGTATTTAATTATATATCTCTCAATATTTTTCTCAGACACATTTCACAGAACCTTTAGCAGTGCTTCACATTTTTTTTAAGATCGCTTTTGAGCTTTGATATTTTTATCCCACTTTGTACCATGGCATATTCTTTTCCTCTGTGCTCTGATTGGACTGGCAAACTGTTCAAATGATCCAAATGAGTGCAGAAAGCATGAATAAAAAAAATTATTGAACTGGATTTTGACATTGGATCGAACAAAATTCCAGGGAATGTATGTTTTTAAGCAGTGTGTTCTGTTGTCTAAAAACAATGACTTTTTTTGTTTGTTTATTTTAAGGCAATTGGGAAAGTTGCAATTATCCTTTTTTTTTTTTCCCCAGTGAAAACAAGAATTAACACCTTTCAGAAGGGGATATCTACAGAGAAAATACTCAAGACATCAGCGGAAAATGTCTCATGATTATATGAAGTATATATTGTGCAGTGTTGGTCAAGGGCCTCCTGAGCTTTACTAAAATATGTGCATATTACAAAACCTTTTACAGTTCATTCACTAAATTTATAGCAATAATGCAAAATTCTAACAAAGCAATAAACTTCAGAGAACACATTGTGTCTTCAAAATTATTCATTGTGTGACCTCCCCCAAGCAGGCGTCAATAATAAATCGTTTGATTTTCTCATTACAAGTGTGTGGGGGGTTATCTGCCTTTTTGCATTGCTTTTGGGTTTGTGTCATTTTAATTTTGCTATTTGTACAATTTCATATTTGAATCCAGGCATTTAAACTCTGTGGAATTAGAATAGCCATGCTATTAATTTGCTTGTTTACCCATAATGTCATTTACTGGAGCTGCTGGGCTTGCAGGAAACATCGGATTTCTTTGAAGCTATATTTGTATTGTTTGAAGAGATTTTTTATTTCTACCATATAATGGAAATTTAATACTAGACCAATAATAGTAATGGTAAATATTTTGTGTGATTTGTTTTACATTATGACTCTTGCAAGTAAAGTATGTCATGAAGTCATAACAATAAAATAATTTGGAATCTAATGTGACCTAAAGGAGAAAAAGCTTTTTTTTTTTTTCTTTAAGATCATTATAATGTTCCTATTTTCCTAGACTCCTAAATCTCATGTTCTTTATCTTATTAACATAGTTTACAAATGTGACAGAGATAATTATTTGAGGAAATGTGACCTATAAAGAAGAACTTTTCCAGAGTTAGAAATACCAATATATCTTTTCTGTTACTACTGGAAAACATAAGTATTATTTTAGAGAAGGGATGTTTTGAAAAATACCCCAATTCTTATGATACTTAATTGACAAAACCCCAAAATTATTTCATACTTCAAAGTTCACATTTTACTTTTCAAGTTAAAAACACTATTTCCACCTTTACAAGTTTGTTTTATATAGGGAATACCTCAGTATAAATGATATTTCTGATCTGGTACATAGTAAATTTCAACTTTAAAAATGTTGATGTTTCTTTAGCAATTTTTTTTTTTTGCTAAAGATAATTTTTAATGAGATTTTAGTGTTTAAAGAACTTTGGTCTCATCATACTTCTTAAAAAAATAAAATCAAAATTTCTTAAAAAGTAATTATTAGCCAGGTGTTGCACAGAAATTGTAGAGAGCTTAAAATAAGAGAGAAATTTCCTTTAAGATCATATCAGGCTTTAATGAATCTGTCCAGAAATCTTTCTGAGTTTTAAAAGAAGACATCCTGAACTAAAATTAGAAGTTAAAAATATGAAAACGTTTTCCAGGAAAAAGTGCTTTGAAACTCTCAGATGTTCTCAACTCTCAAATCTTTTTACTCTTTATAAACACTTTCAAATTGAAAAAGCTCTACAAGTGAAGTTTAGGTTGTTTCCTAATCTCTCTCTAATTTAAAATATCTTGGAACTATTATATATGAATTTCACAAAGTTCAGAATATATTTCCCTATGGAAAATTTTCTAGATAATTTTTCAGCTGGTTATGACCATTTTCATATTTCCCCTACAAGTAATTCTTAACTTACATTAGGTTTAAATTCTTTTGCTATTGCTATATTTTAAAAATAACAACAAAACAATAAGAAACTTTTCTTAGCCTTTTATAATTTTGGTTGTTTTTTTGACTTCTCAATCCTATACTTTACCTACTTCCTGTCTAAAGATATGATACTTTTTTTTTTTATTTGACAGATTATCTAATTATTAGTTTCCATAAATAATTAGGAAACTTTAAACCCCCCTTTGCCTTAATAAGGTTGATAGAGCATACATAGATTACAAACTAATGGTAAGTTATGGAATATTTACTGGACTTCTTGCCCCTGAAAGACAGCCAAATGTTTGTTGAGACCAAGATTTTTCACATTATTTCTATGTGGTCTATGGCTGTCTCTCACTGTCTCCACTGACACTATTAAAAGTCTAATGAGGAGGTGATAAATAGAGTATTTGACTGTTGACATATGGTAAATGATGGGTTTTGAGCTGATCTAATGCCTGACATCCTCAGCTCAATCCAAACATGCATTAAAAACCATAAAACCCATTTACTCAGTCACTTGTCACAGAGAGAATGGGATAATAATTAGAGCACTAGTCATGAATTTATGAAAATAGGATTCAATTAAATACATTGCCATTTGTATATGACCTTAGATAAATTACTTGGGTTATATTTTCAACAGTATTTGGGAGTCAATGTGGAATTAATCTCCCTTGAATTTAACTGTCAAAAATGGAAGTATTTAAGCTAAGTAGTTGTATCAGGTCTCTTTGAAGGCAATGAAGGAGGAAGATATGTCCCTCTAGAGCAAATGTCATCCCACTTGTCTTTTTCTGCCTCAGAGAGAACCTATATAATTAGCTTCAACTAAATGCTCTGCTCTTAACACTATGTCCAAAAGGAGTTGATGATTTCTGTGACTAAATTGTACTTTCCCTACACCAGCAACAACCTGAAGAAAATTGTATTACATAAGATGGGTCAATCCATTTGAAAGGGTGACATGGTTGTCCTGAAAGAAACCTGTATTCTTGACGTTCAAGTACGTGAGACACCTATAACATTCTGAAACTGGGCAAGTGATCTGTCGCTGCAAGAGCACAAAGTCCCCTTTGGGGACAGATGGTTTTGTATATAATATGTATTTATGGGAACGATGAGCCCACGTGCATATGCACACACAAGGATGTGAATTAATACCTGTGAACGCATTTTCATCTTGAACACCTGCTGCATTTGCCTTCAGCTTTACCATTGCTGGAGAAAGTCATCACAGGATGGTTTTCTTTAAGAGTGTAGAAATACGTTCTGAAAGTTCAGTCTAAACATGTGCTTTAATGCAAACATTTTAGATATACAGTATGGGCACAATAGAACTAACAACTATGTCAGGGGAGGAGGAAGAATAGCGATTTCAGAGCCTTATATAACATAATTTGACACTTGACAAATTATATGTTAAGGATTTAATTATGCAAGTAAAGACTCTGGAAGAACAGGATCACAAGGGTCCCCAGAGTGCACATTAGAAAATGAAGAAAAGCGCAATTAGAAATGCAATATATACACCGCTTACTATCAGAAATTGATCTTTTTTTGTCATTGAATTTTTTTACACTCATTAAAATGATTTTTATGAACATATGCCAGTATTATTTCATTATTTATCTCCAAGTCCTACTACAATATTGCCATTGCAACTTTCCCTTTGTATTCTAGGGGGTTTGTGTTGATTTTTTTGTTTATTTGCTTCAGAATTAATTTTTATTCACTCCCTTCAGTCTAGTATGATGGGGAAATTTAAAGTAGAACAGAAAAATAAATTGGTCTGATTTTTATTACGAAGTTTTTAGATTATTAAAAGTCTGTATTTTGAACTCCACTTGTTTTTGCCAAGTAGCCTCTTTTCATCTTTAGTTGAACATGCAAATATGTAAAATGTGTGTGTTTCAAAAATATCATTAGTGTTTGCAATGTAGTAGAAAATATGCTCAGCTTTTAATTTCCCTGGGAATGGAATTCTTATATCTAAAAGTTCCTTAATGAAAGTCTCAAAAGACACCTCTGGGAGGCAATTGCTTTATTTCCTTCATCTCTTCATTTATTCAGTGAGGAAAATATCACTCAAATTGGTCCAAGGATCTCTGACTCATTGTTTTTGGCCATTTTGAGATTCTCTAAATGAGATGCTGTATAGAGTTGAATATTTGGTCTGAAGCTTATTTAAACCTGTTGCAGCAGCAAAAGGTATTTCCCTTACTGTCTTAGCACAGGAGAATGTAGAACCAGAGGGTGTTTGATCTAATGAAACAGTGGAATGAGATACAGATAATAGAAATCCCAAGTATTAATGTTCAATTCTAAATTTCAGCAGGTGAAAGCTGGCAAAAAGAGGAAGTCAAGTGGGCACAAGCCTTAAGCAGCTTTCAGATGTGTGGCAACCGAGTAAATACGATTTCCCGGTAGCTCTTGGCAGGCCATGCTGGGTCCCGGGGTGTCTGGGCTGCCCTTTCCCTGACCTGGGTTCCTCATTGCCCAGCCTTTCTGAGCTCCAGCCCTGGGAAAGACACCAGGGAAAGGCATGGCAGACCCTGGCGGCTCCAGCCAGGCAAACAGCCTCTGGAAGTACTGCGGGGGTGGGGGCAGGTGTCACCTCTTTCCTGAGAGCAGGGGGACAGGAGCAGTCTGGAGAAAAAGAACTGTGTAGAAACATTCCCAAGCACAGCCAGGAGTGAGAAGGAATCCTCTCCCTCCTCTGTGAATATCACACTCCTCCTGGCAAAGACAGGATGCTGAATGCCAGTCTTGCTTTTCTCAAGAAACAATGAAACAGTCAACTGAAAGTGCCCAAGGCATGTTCTAGAAAACCGAGTGTAAAACTAATAAAAATAGGTACATAATAGTATGGGCTTTTTCATGTAAAAATTGTATTACAATCTACAACTCCATTGTCAGTTAGGGATTTTTTTTTCTGATTTAATAAGAATCTGATTTAGTCTGATTTGGACTGTAAAACTATTAAAACATTAGTTGGATTGCTAGTAAATTCATAGGTCTGTGGCTTTTGTGGTTTAACCACAGGTGGCAACTAAGTACTGTGGGGACACTCACTTACTCCCCACCACTTTCCACCTTTCACATGAGGAGGAGAATTGGAAAGAAAAGATAAAATCTATGGTTTGAGATAAGAACAATCAAATAATTTAAATTTTTAGTAATAATAATAGTAACTAATAACAAACATAACAACCAGCATCAATATATTATTAATCTTAATAATACTAAATATTCTGATAATCATATTAATTATGATAATGATAATTTTAATGATAAGAACAGAGAGAGAAACTGAACCCCACACTATTACTCAGATTACTCAGCACCCACTGACTGATGCCCAGCCTGTCCCTGAATAGAGAGCAGCCCCCATCCAAGTAACTCTCCCCATTTATCTATTGGGCATGATGTTCTATCGTGTGGAACATTCCTTTGGCCAGTTCAGATCACCCATCCTGCCTGTGCTCCTTCACAGCTTTTTGTGCGCTTCCTTACTGGCACAGATAGGAAACCAAAAAGTCCCTAGGACAAGCACAATTTAGCAGCAGCCAAATGACCCATGTGTTATCAACCTCTTTCTCATGCTGAATCCAAAAAACAGCACTCTACCAGCTACAACCAATAAAATTAGTTGTCTTGGCCAAAACCAGGACGGTGACATACTCTCATTTTTTTTCCATAACAAAACCTCAAACAGAACAACATTTAATTACAAATTCAGTGGTAAATGATATGTAGTGAAACATTTCTTGCACTCATTACATCTCTTTCTGCTTTTATTCAGCAATCCACTGTTGGCAGAAAACAAACATAATATTAGTAAAATCTAAATTAAACATCTTAGTCCCACAAATTCAAGACATAACTTTATAGAGCATGTATTCAATAGCAGAGTTTTCTTCTGTTGGTGCTCAGCTCACAAAAAAAAAAAAAAAAGAAAAAAACCGAAAAAAACCCTACATTACATGTTAAAATGTGCACTTCCTTCAAATGCTGTATTCAGATACCACTGCAATGAAGGTGGTTATTACTTCTCTGCTGCTAACATTTTCTCAACATAAAATATTACATGGACCATGAATAAGTTATTAGTATTTCCCCTAACATAAAATTTTATTCAAATTCCAAGTTCAAAGTTTCACCAAAAAAATTTGATTATCAGTGCTGAGTTCTGCAGGTCCCAGAATCAAAATACGTTCAATTTTTAGTATCTTTGAATTCAACATGTATTAAAATTACTCTAAAATGCATCCTGTAAATGCAGTGCATTGTGTGAGTCTCACTGCAAAATACCCAGTCAGTTTGTTTAACTATGAAGACAGATTTGCCCCTTCCCTCTTCTTAATAGCCAAAGACATAAAGGATCTTGTTTTGTTTTTAGTTAAATGATGCAAGGGGTCTAGAGCAGAAGTCTGGTGAGGAGTGTCTGATGGAGCTGGGTATGCTCAGGCTGGAGACAAGGAGGCTCAAAGAGGAACCTTCTAGTGCTCTACAACTCCCTAAAGGAGGGTGAAGCCTGTTGGGAGTCAGGCTCTTCCAGGCAACGAGTGATAGAAGAGGAAACNGTGGGAGGGAGATTGGTTTGGTTTGGTTTGGTTTGGTTTGGTTTGATTTGATTTCCCATCCACTATTTCAAGTATCGGATATTTTGAAGTGTAAGAAAAGAACATCCCAAGATGGCAAAACTTCAGGTGTTGCTTTCAAAGAAATATTCAAAAAAGATTTCAAAAAGTACAGTATAATGCTTACTGGCATAACTCCTTTTCCAAGTTCACCTCTAATTCTTATGGCTATTATTTATTATTCCTTCCTTTAAGGTTCTGAGCACTTATTAACTTTGTGATCAAAGCAGTGAAGTCTTAGGATATGACATAAAAACTTTTTTAAAAATTCTCTATTTTCGACACATGCTGTTTCAGTGGATAGAACTGCAAAATTTTATCATCATTATTAGCTAAAATTCACTTATTAAACAACAGGCTTTGGTTCAGTGGTGAAAATAGTCTCTTTTTTATCTTTTACTTGTTAGTGTGTCTATTATTATATCACATGCTGTGTAACTGAGTGTCACATCAATAGGCTCAAGATGATGCAGTGAAAAACTTGGAGGTTGCTTTGAATTTTAACTCCATAGGAGAAATACAAAAGATTCATAGTTGAATTTTTTATAGAGATCATAACCAGGCTTTTATTGTGTTATTTATGTGGGAGAGTATGTATAGACAGCATGTTACCTCTAATCACTGTGACTGACCAATGCAACCCCACAACAGAAGAAGTCTCAGAGAAGGGTACAAGTGACGTGCTGGTGAAGTTTCCTATTTCGGAATGTTCTTGGAGTTCCTGAGTCAGTTGATGCAACACAGTTTTGTCTCAGTCATTTGATTTATCTGCCCGTAACTTGAGGTGAATAGTAGGTGCAATTTGTGTTGGAGAGAGCAGTAATGCCATTCTGTGAGTGCTGCTGTGTGCCCCTGTAGAGGGGCAAGGAGAATACACTCCTGGCCTTCTTGTCCCCCCCAAATACATTTCTGTGTTGTATTTCACTTCTCACTTGAAACACATACTCTTCATCCTAGACAGGGAGTTGTCTCTTGGTTCATATATTTATTTTTCTTTAGCAGGAAAATGTCCCAGTCTCTAAAAAGTTTTTGGGAAATACTGTAATCAAATTAAAAGAGTTATTTAATGTGTTCAGTATTCTTAATAATTAATTTCAAGATACACAGTTCTTAGCCACCATGAAGAGGGTTTTAAAGTGGCAATTTTACATATACATAAATGATTAAATTGGCCATTATACATTTATGTGTCAAAGTCCCTTTCTTGCTTTATCTGCCTTTCTTTTATATGGCTCTACCTTTAGTCTTACATTCTCTGTCATGTTGGCTTTTTAAACACTGTTTCTTGCAAGAACTGCAGAAAAGAATTTACATTATGCCCTACTAACAGTAGGTAGGAGAATACATGTGGATAAATAGTTATTTGAAAGCTTCAGAGATTATTTGTGCAATTCTGAGAGCCCACCTGCCTCTCCTGCCTTCACCTTTTGGAAACTAGGACAGAACTTTTGAAAGCACCTGTCCTCTTAACTATAGAAGTATTCTCAGCCTTTTAGATGATCCATGCATTCTCCTGTTGTTTGGATAGTTGAATTAGCTGAGCTGTTTGAGCTTCATTTTTGCTTATGTGTGTCTCTTAATACTGTTAGAAACACACTTAATAATTTTATTTAATGATTTCGTTTTAAGCTTGCTATACATGTACAGACTTTAACAGCAGCTGGAGAGATGAACATTAGCAACAGGATAGAAAAGCTGAGAACGTTGAGAACTTTTTCCTTCAGGTTTACAATTACTTTGTAGTGGCTGAGCACAGACCTTAATCAACGACTTTTCCATTACCTTGCAACGTGTTTTCTTATTTAGATTATTTAGATTATTTTATTATTAACTAGTGAAAGAATAATTTCCTCCTTCATTAAGGAAATACAATCATAACCTCATGGTGTATTGAGATTTATTAAAAAATATTTTTTCTTTTGCATATTTAGCCTTAACAATTTACATACTTATCTTTGACAACTTAGTGTTTTGCGGGAGGAGGGGAAGTAAGTGTGGTGTACTTCAGGGAAATAAAAACTGTTCTTCTACACTGAAAAAAATCAATAAATAATGGATGCTTTGAAAGATGCTATCATATAATCTTGGATTTGTTTATATAGATATACATTATTCCTTAAGGAATGTCTTTACTTGTCTTTCTAAAGTTCCACACATCATGTAAATTCACTTAATCTCTGAGCAAANTTCACTTATTAAACAACAGGCTTTGGTTCAGTGGTGAAAATAGTCTCTTTTTTATCTTTTACTTGTTAGTGTGTCTATTATTATATCACATGCTGTGTAACTGAGTGTCACATCAATAGGCTCAAGATGATGCAGTGAAAAACTTGGAGGTTGCTTTGAATTTTAACTCCATAGGAGAAATACAAAAGATTCATAGTTGAATTTTTTATAGAGATCATAACCAGGCTTTTATTGTGTTATTTATGTGGGAGAGTATGTATAGACAGCATGTTACCTCTAATCACTGTGACTGACCAATGCGACCCCACAACAGAAGAAGTCTCAGAGAAGGGTACAAGTGACGTGCTGGTGAAGTTTCCTATTTCGGAATGTTCTTGGAGTTCCTGAGTCAGTTGATGCAACACAGTTTTGTCTCAGTCATTTGATTTATCTGCCCGTAACTTGAGGTGAATAGTAGGTGCAATTTGTGTTGGAGAGAGCAGTAATGCCATTCTGTGAGTGCTGCTGTGTGCCCCTGTAGAGGGGCAAGGAGAATACACTCCTGGCCTTCTTGTCCCCCCCAAATACATTTCTGTGTTGTATTTCACTTCTCACTTGAAACACATACTCTTCATCCTAGACAGGGAGTTGTCTCTTGGTTCATATATTTATTTTTCTTTAGCAGGAAAATGTCCCAGTCTCTAAAAAGTTCTTGGGAAATACTGTAATCAAATTAAAAGAGTTATTTAATGTGTTCAGTATTCTTAATAATTAATTCCAAGATACACAGTTCTTAGCCACCATGAAGAGGGTTTTAAAGTGGCAATTTTACATATACATAAATGATTAAATTGGCCATTATACATTTATGTGTCAAAGTCCCTTTCTTGCATTATCTGCCTTTCTTTTATATGGCTCTACCTTTAGTCTTACATTCTCTGTCATGTTGGCTTTTTAAACACTGTTTTTTCAAGAACTGCAGAAAAGAATTTACATTATGCCCTACTAACAGTAGGTAGAAGAATACATGTGGATAAATAGTTATTTGAAAGCTTCAGAGATTATTTGTGCAATTCTGAGAGCCCACCTGCCTCTCCTGCCTTCACCTTTTGGAAACTAGGACAGAACTTTTGAAAGCACCTGTCCTCTTAACTATAGAAGTAGTCTCAGCCTTTTAGATGATCCATGCATTCTCCTGTTGTTTGGATAGTTGAATTAGCTGAGCTGTTTGAGCTTCATTTTTGCTTATGTGTGTCTCTTAATACTGTTAGAAACACACTTAATAATTTTATTTAATGATTTCGTTTTAAGCTTGCTATACATGTACAGACTTTAACAGCAGCTGGAGAGATGAACATTAGCAACAGGATAGAAAAGCTGAGAACGTTGAGAACTTTTTCCTTCAGGTTTACAATTACTTTGTAGTGGCTGAGCACAGACCTTAATCAACGACTTTTCCATTACCTTGCAACATGTTTTCATATTTAGATTATTTCTTTTCAATTATTATTAACTAGTGAAAGAATAATTTCCTCCTTCATTAAGGAAATACAATCATAACCTCATGGTGTATTGAGATTTATTAAAAAATATTTTTTCTTTTGCATATTTAGCCTTAACAATTTACATACTTATCTTTGACAACTTAGTGTTTTGCGGGAGGAGGGGAAGTAAGTGTGGTGTACTTCAGGGAAATAAAAACTGTTCTTCTACACTGAAAAAAATCAATAAATAATGGATGCTTTGAAAGATGCTATCATATAATCTTGGATTTGTTTATATAGATATACATTATTCCTTAAGGAATGTCTTTACTTGTCTTTCTAAAGTTCCACACATCATGTAAATTCACTTAATCTCTGAGCAAACAATACCTGGGATTTTCAGGTGGAATATAGATAATTCTTCACTTTTTCTGCAAAATGAAATGTTTTCTACTTTCTTTTGTAATGTCATTANTGGAGGTATTTAAAAGAGGTGTAGATGTAGCAACTGGGGATGTGGTTTAGTGCTTGACTTGACAGTGCCAAGTAAACAGTTGGATTTCTTGATCTCAAAGGTCTTTTCGAACCTAATTCTATGATTTGGTGTGCNGAATGTACCAAAAAAAAAACCAATAAAATAAATCTAAAGTGGTGCTGTTACACTGACTGAAAAAAAATTTAAAAGGTTCTTTTAAGGTAAATCCACAGGAACTTCCCCATCTTAGAATTACTATGAACTTTAAGCTCCTCAGTGGTGTTTATGTTCTTTCTATTAATCAAGTTTTATATGATTAATATCTTTTAAAATTCTTTCACCTTCACATAGAGGAGAGGCCAAACATTTTTGGTGGTAATAAACTGTTCTGATTAGTAATGCCTTAGTTTAAATTTAGATTATTNAACTTGAGGTGAATAGTAGGTGCAATTTGTGTTGGAGAGAGCAGTAATGCCATTCTGTGAGTGCTGCTGTGTGCCCCTGTAGAGGGGCAAGGAGAATACACTCCTGGCCTTCTTGTCCCCCCCAAATACATTTCTGTGTTGTATTTCACCTCTCACTTGAAACATATACTCTTCATCCTAGACAGGGAGTTGTCTCTTGGTTCATATATTTATTTTTCTTTAGCAGGAAAATGTCCCAGTCTCTAAAAAGTTCTTGGGAAATACTGTAATCAAATTAAAAGAGTTATTTAATGTGTTCAGTATTCTTAATAATTAATTCCAAGATACACAGTTCTTAGCCACCATGAAGAGGGTTTTAAAGTGGCAATTTTACACATACATAAATGATTAAATTGGCCATTATACATTTATGTGTCAAAGTCCCTTTCTTGCATTATCTGCCTTTCTTTTATATGGCTCTACCTTTAGTCTTACATTCTCTGTCATGTTGGCTTTTTAAACACTGTTTCTTGCAAGAACTGCAGAAAAGAATTTACATTATGCCCTACTAACAGTAGGTAGGAGAATACATGTGGATAAATAGTTATTTGAAAGCTTCAGAGATTATTTGAGCAATTCTGAGAGCCCACCTGCCTCTCCTGCCTTCACCTTTTGGAAACTAGGACAGAACTTTTGAAAGCACCTGTCCTCTTAACTATAGAAGTAGTCTCAGCCTTTTAGATGATCCATGCATTCTCCTGTTGTTTGGATAGTTGAATTAGCTGAGCTGTTTGAGCTTCATTTTTGCTTATGTGTGTCTCCTAATACTGTTAGAAACACACTTAATAATTTTATTTAATGATTTCGTTTTAAGCTTGCTATACATGTACAGACTTTAACAGCAGCTGGAGAGATGAACATTAGCAACAGGATAGAAAAGCTGAGAACGTTGAGAACTTTTTCCTTCAGGTTTACAATTACTTTGTAATGGCTGAGCACAGACCTTAATCAACGACTTTTCCATTACCTTGCAACGTGTTTTCTTATTTAGATTATTTAGATTATTTTTTTTCAATTATTATTAACTAGTGAAAGAATAATTTCCTCCTTCATTAAGGAAATACAATCATAACCTCATGGTGTATTGAGATTTATTAAAAAATATTTTTTCTTTTGCATATTTAGCCTTAACAATTTACATACTTATCTTTGACAACTTAGTGTTTTGCGGGAGGAGGGGAAGTAAGTGTGGTGTACTTCAGGGAAATAAAAACTGTTCTTCTACACTGAAAAAAATCAATAAATAATGGATGCTTTGAAAGATGCTATCATATAATCTTGGATTTGTTTATATAGATATACATTATTCCTTACGGAATGTCTTTACTTGTCTTTCTAAAGTTCCACACATCATGTAAATTCACTTAATCTCTGAGCAAACAATACCTGGGATTTTCAGGTGGAATATAGATAATTCTTCACTTTTTCTGCAAAATGAAATGTTTTCTACTTTCTTTTGTAATGTCATTAGATCATAAAATCATTAAGGTTGGAAAGGACCTCCAAAATCATCATGTCCAACCAATCATATATTCAACCTGTGCAATTTGGAATTTTTTCCTAAATGTGTGAAAGAATGTACCAAAAAAAAGCCAATAAAATAAATCTAAAGTGGTGCTGTTACACTGACTGAAAAAAAATTTAAAAGGTTCTTTTAAGGTAAATCCACAGGAACTTCCTCATCTTAGAATTACTATGAACTTTAAGCTCTTCAGTGGTGTTTATGTTCTTTCTATTAATCAAGTTTTATATGATTAATATCTTTTAAAATTCTTTCACCTTCACATAGAGGAGAGGCCAAACATTTTTGGTGGTAATAAACTGTTCTGATTAGTAATGCCTTAGTTTAAATTTAGATTATTACCTAATAATTGCTGTTATATTGTATGCTTGGGAAAACTGGGTTTATTTTAGAATCTGTATTTCTAGAGAGAAGCAGCACAGGCTGTAAATGCAAAGTCATGCAAAAATTTTAATATATGTGATAAAAGATCTGTTGATAGCTTGATATAGCCTGATAAAAGCAATGAGCATTTCTAATTTAAAAAAACTCCTACTTGTTCCTTTTCACTTTTTATTTTTTTTAATTAAATCAAGTTTCTCTTGCTTCAATTAGTATAATCAAATACTGTTTAACAGAATCCTGCAGACGGCAATCAACCACATGGTATATGGATTAATCATTCTCCTATCTTTCAGGAAGAGTATGAAATAAATTTCTGTTTATAACTGTCTTATTCAGATCAAGATCAGTGTTTTTACTATTGCAAGGATGCATTGATGGAAACTCTAAGGAAAACTTATGGATCTCTGTTGGTGTGATTGCCTGGTAGAACTATCCATAGAGTATATTTCATCTGTTCTTTAGATGTTATTAATTAATGTGTTTGCATTAAAAAAACCCAAATTGTCTTGCGCCTTGACATTGTAAAGAACTGGTCTAGTCTTTAACAACCAATCTTTTCAGACACATGAACGCTTGGGAAAACATGCAGATTTTGTGGAAGAAAAGAGGAGACAAAAATTATCCTGGTGTTTTCAACAGAGTTTATCATTCTGTCTTTTCTGAATATGCTCACAGCTGGCAATCTACAGGGTTTTAAAAGTTTCAAAGTAATTAGAAACAGATAAAACAAATTTGTTGTGAAAATTACTTTTAGTATTTGGACTCTTTAAGTATATTTTAAGTCATTGATGATGAAAAAGGAGAAGAGGAAAAGAAAAAGCATACAATGTAGAGTATTTAAGTCACCTGAAACTAACAAGCAAATAAAAATTAGTTGAAATAAAATTAAATTAGTTTTAAAAAATTTTTTGAAGAATGTTGAAATTTTGGCTCTGAAAATATCCTAATTTAAATGTTTTGCTACAGGATAAAGCATTGCTCAGAATAACAGAGCTCTATTTTATAGGCTTGGATTGGTTTGCTTCTAGTGAGAATCCAAATTTCCAAGAGTGTAAAAAAACCCACTCTCATTCCTCAACAGAACTATATTCTGCATACCGAACTAAATTTTGTGACAGCTTCTGGCAATGTAACTTAATCACATACTAAAAGAAATCTCAAAAAGGACAATGCATTTGAATCTGTTCTTTGGTCTGAGATTGGGTTTTGTTTGTATATTAACTGTTCCTTGCAAAACAAAAATTGAAATACATTTATTTATATGTAATATACACACATGCATGCAAACATGTACTTTCTTGAATTGTGTGGCAATTGTTTTTTAATGCCTGCCTGTGAACAGTTTTTAAAAGTTGCTGTTTTCAGCATCTTTCAGAAGTACCAGAAAGCAGCAGCTTCTTTGCTTCCTCCCCTTCAACATTCATTTACTGTCTCTCTCAACACAGATTCAGCTCATCTGTCACCCTCAGCCATAGCTGAAATTATTTTCAGCTCTGTCAGCTGGGGACTCACAAGGCAAAAAGACTACTCCAGAATTTCTTTTAAAAATGATTTCTAAATGAAGTGTGGACTTTATGCTTCCTGACCTCTTTTTGCAAATGCTTTCTTCTGAGTCAATGTTCAAATGTTATTTTTTTATACCCTTTGAATTTATATTATTGGTAATACTTTATAAAATAATTGCTTTAGTTCACATACTTTCTCCATGAATGTCTATGTCAATATGGCCATCTAATACTAACAGTAGTAGTAGTTGAGCTGATCCAAATATATAAATTACTTTTGAAGGATCAGTTTGTACATGATTATTTTAAAGGGTTTTCTAGACTACATAGATGGAGAGAACTCATTGTTCTGAGATTTTTATGTCTGATTTCTGTGCTTATAGAGGATAAAATGTTTGGGAAATTCTCTGGGTTTTTTTGCACATCTCATCAGGACAAGATGCTTGTTTGGGGAATATATTTGTCAGTGGAAAATCTAGTGATGACATATAAAGATCTCCCTATTGGTATGATTCAGAGTCTTGACAACTGTGAAGGAACATACAAAGGATATCTCCAATATTTTCTCAGCTATGGAAGCCAAAAAGGAAAAAAAGTTCTCTGACTGAGACATTTATTGCTCAGGTGAAAGATGAAGAATATAGGATTTTTTTCCCGTTTCTTAGTGGCACAATATACAGATATTTTATATATCAACAACTTTTAAATATTAGATGCATGATTTTTCTTAAAAATAATAAAANTTGTTTTTGCTTGTTGGGTTTTGGTCTATTTGTTTTTTGTGTTTTTTTAATTTTTGTTTTTTTAAATTTTTCATATAAAGTAGATGGTATTTTGCTACCAATTCCTCTGTGGGGGAGCAGGATCAGGTGTAGGAGAAGATCAGTGTAAAGCAAAATGATAGTTCTCTGCACGATACCTTCTGCAGGTTAAGTTGACAAATGTTGCTGCCACTGCAAACAGCAATAACAGATTCAATACACTGCACCACCAAATTAAGTCAAATGTTGCATTTTTTCAGACATTACTGTGAAGTAGTCATACTGAGATGCAGAATCATGACTTACTCTGCACCTTTTACTATTGAAGTTCCCTCTGTTCTTCAGAAATAATAAAAAAAAAGCACTCTGAATATTTGATCAGGTATTCTGCACAGATAAAAATCTCAAAAGGTTGAAATGGAGAAAATCATTGTTAAATCATCATGTAAAACATATTTTTTCCTTCTTTCTCCCAAGAGATGTAACAGTGCTTAAAAGACTGGAGCTGGAATAGCCATCTTTGTTTCCACACCTGTTTTTATAGCCTACATTCCAAGACCATTAAATATTCATTATATGTTTCAAAATATTTTAAATTAAATTAAAAACAACATGAATAATTATAATGTGCACGGTTTATTAATTACCGAAGTTCTGATTAGGAGTAAATAAACTGACTCTTTATTTCAACATTATTCAAAGATACATTGTTTACAGTAAATGAGCACCAGAAGGGGATTGTGCCTGCAATAATTGTTGTCACTGCATCTGTCTGGTTAGAGAGTTAGGTGAAAGGTTGTGAACTCTGTGACTAGTTTCATCCTTGCAGTTCATTTTATAAATATGTGGGAGAAAAAAGGATAAAAAAGGTTCTCTCCGCTCTAATGTCCCCTGGTATTAAATTTTGAGCCCATTATGAGGAGGTAATATAAGCCGATAGATTCCCAGGCAAGGTAAAAAAAAAAATTACTCCCTGAAGTTTTTTTTCAAAACTGCTCTATCAGCATTGGTATTGCTATTGTATGATATCAATTTTAAAAGATAATTTTAAAAAATCCCAGAGACAAAAAAAAAGAAAAAAAAAAGACATAAGAAAGAAAGGCAAGGAAAAAGAGAACAAAATGTCAGTTTTCTCCTCCTTTTGCTAAGTTTTCATGTTTCTTGTAAACTGACAGTATAGACTAATATGTCTTTCTGTTTTCAGACCATCGCCAGTTCAGTAATAGGTGGATATATAAAGTCTTGTAAATATACAAAGTGTATGAATACCCATAAAATCCCATAACACACATCCTCACTGTGCAACAATGCATTTTGACAAATTACTGCTTTGAAGGAAGATGCAGTAGTAGAATGAATATTGAGGACAGATTAGATATCTTTGCTCCCATATCTGATCATGAGTGCTTGCTAATGCTAAATATCTGCTCGATTTTCTTTCCCATGAAAAGATAGTTTAATTGCAGCAAAGCATTATTTTCAATTAACAAATGGTGCAAGGTCAACATCCACCTAAGCATTCAATAACATCTGCAGACAAAAATATAAGGCATTTTAAGGGCAGTCTGATACTGTTTTATTTTAAAAATATTGTAGGATAGAAAACAAAAACAAACACATACCACAAAAGTCTTCATTTTTAGAACATGAAATTTTCCTTATAATTTTAAAAAATAATTTTTAGAAACATTATTTTATTCTCTAAATGAAGTTTTGTGTGATACACCAACATCACTTGTAAGAAAACAGAGGAATGCATAAATTCCATGCACTAAATTGAATATATCTTCAATATTTTCACAGCCAGCACAAATCCAAACTCATTTCATAGATACTGCCTAAAACACCTGATGCTGTCTTGCAAGTGAGCTCCCTCTCACTGCTGGTTAGGATTATTTGATGTACTTCTCCCCAAACCCATCCTAGTGTAGGAAGAGAGCTTATCTCCTTCAGAGAAGGCAAATATGCATTAAGAAAGTCTTAAATGTCACCTGTTTGTTACCCTGATTTTGATGTTTTAAAGTTATTGTTCTGAAACAGGTTCAAAAATAAATAGAAAGCCTGCTTCCATTTGTCCTTTTGACAAAGTCTGTAGATTTCAGATAACAGTAGAAATGATAACTACATCCAGGAAGACACTAGTAGAAATGTGTTTAAAGATATACTTTTCTTGTTTTTTGCTTCACTATTTGCTTATTTGTTTACTTTCCTGACCTTTTCTCTTGACAAGCTGGGTGAACTGCAGCTGTTGCTTACTTCCTCATGGAGTCAGATTTCTGCATCTTTCATGAATAGTTAATACTGTACAATTTAAAATGTTCTCCTAGGCTGTCATGCATTGCACATAGGTTCAAAGTGGGTCCTGTTGAATTTTGCCAAAAAGCAGAAAAGTAATAGCGCTGTTGTGATACCAGAGTTAGTGAAACAGACTTGATTTACTTCTCTGTTTCAAAACATTCATAATCCAGTCAAGAATATATTCAGTGATACTTGAAAGCAGAATAAGGAAAATGATCAGGACAGGGATGTATACACACAGATGAACATAGTTGTCCTCATTAATCCAAAATTGAAAAAACTCAGACATCTAGTTCTGTGGGGTTTTTTGTTTGGTTGGTTTTTGTTTGTTTGTGGGGTTTTTTTGGTTTTGTTTTGGTTTGGTTTTTTTGGGAGGGGGGTTGGGTTTGTTTTGTTTGTTTTGGTTTTGTGTTTGTTTGTTTGGGTTTTTTGCTTTGTTTTGTTTTGGTTTGTTTTTTTTTTCTGATGGTGATGCCTTGGAAAGGCTGACCAGGAACAAAGACTGGACAGAGCTAGAGAATAAAGCATATATNATATTTAATAAATTATATTTATTCTATGATAATTATTTTTTAACCAATATGTAGGTTCTATACGTTCGATATATTCAGAGTGTCCTCTTACTCATTCAATGAGTTCGAACTCATTATACACTGTGTGGCCAAAACCAAACTCTCTCTGACTGTCACCTGATTGTGTCTAATGTAAACTAACTTTTCTGTTAGAAATAATAATAAGGAATATTTTCTTATTAATATTGTCCTGCAACTCAACGTTTATCATGGACCAGTGCAGTTACCTTGATTTTAAACTGAAAGGCCCTGTTGTCTTTAACATATCACTATATAGAATCTAAATGCTAATTTTTAATTAATAATTATTTCATGTCTTATTTGCCCTTTTTTTGTTCCACAATATTTTTTTTAAATGGTAGATGCACTGTGCAGTTTTTCAGACAATACAATTTCTAGGATGATTATGCTTTTCATGTTGTTGTTTATTCCTCACTTTCTAGGAATTCTAATTTCCTTTTTCATGGTATGAACAAATTGAGAAAGAGTCATCCTCAGCTACTTTTTGAGTGTTATTTAACTAATGTTAGTTTGAATGTAACATGTAAGTAATGATAGGCTGAATTAGTTCAATTTCAAGGGGAAAGCTTGAAAATAGGATCTAAGCACATCTGAAAAAACTTAAAAGGTGAAAAGAGCAGCAAATAGAATAAAGAAAAACCAAAGATTGTCAAAAGCTGTTTACAAGATGAAATCTCATAAATTATTTGGCTGTTCTTATAATTATTTTTAGCCTAGTGTTGACAGTGTTCTTATAATTATTTTTACCCTAGTGTTGACAGTGTTGAGTTTTCCTTTCCTCTTTCTTTTTTGTATCACACGTTATCAGCTCTCCACCCTAGCTTGTTTTCCTTGAGTTTTAAACTATCTTTTTTAAAACTTTATTTTTTAATAAAGTTCCATGATTTTTAATGGTAAATTTTAACAAATAGATCTGATACTATACTGAAGATGAAAAAGAATTGAAGGCAAAAAGAGAGATTCATTGGAATGCTGTGAGTACAATATAAGCAATCAAAATATATTTTTTTAATCATAATCAATTTCCAGTGTTTGATACCTAATTTTCATTGCCAGCAAGTGCCACAGATTTATTTTAAGTTCATGAGTGTACCGGGGGAAATGGTTAGTCTGTGGATGACTCTGCAAAGAACTGAAAGTATGAAAACATTTATCTAGTTTTGGAAAGCTCCTTCATTGTAGTTAGAAACCATCACAAAATCAATCTCTCTCATACACGCAAAACCCAATAAAATGTATTACAAAATGAACCTTTATGTCTTTATTTCCAAATAAATTCCTCAATAATTACATTACTTTCCTAATTTACAGTGGCTGATTGTCCATTCTTTCAGTGAAGAGTAGGTTAATTTGGTTTTGCTGTAGAAATATTTCAGAATCTTTGTGCTTTGCAGAAAACAATATAATATCTGGTAGTTTTATTTAATTTTGAAGATATTATGATTTGATTGATTAAATCTTGACAATGAATGCCAAGATTTCAAGGGAGCAAGAAAAACAATCAAGTCCCATTGGTGATACAGTAAAAAAGATTCTTTAAATAGAATGTTAGACAAATACATTATTTCATCATTCTTACCTTCTTAGACTGAAATAAAATGACATTTACATTTAATTTCATTTTTCTTAAAAAATATTTTTATTCTACATCTACAAGTTTTCATAAAAGAAGTTTTATTAATAAAATATTTTATCACCAAAACTTTCTCAGTGGAAAATTAGGTTATCTTTGAGAGCACCCTGTGTGTAGCTGCTCATCCTTTATCCATTGAAAACACTGAAAAAAGATTTATATTTATCCAGCCCTGATTTCTTTTCCAGTGGTTCTGTGAAGTCTACATCAACTAGGATAACAAAAAACTTCCATGATTATTTACTTTTAAGTTTACATAATTCAGTTACTTATAGAGCCTATTTTAGTACCCTGTAATAGAAATTTATTGTGCGAGAGAAGGAAACTTGATTATGGTCTTCAGGGTAGTGATTTAGGCCTATGAACACCTCCATGGTTCTTACTTACTGCTCAGATCCCAGTATGTCTGTATGGCTCTCTTTTCCTACACATAGTCACTTTGAGAAAAACGTGATTTGCTAAAGGTGGCCAAGTGAAGGTTTTGATAACCTTTTCACATTTTCTCTGATCTCAAAGAGAAGATTTTGTCCATTATAACCAGAGAATGGTGTGGGAACAGAAGGCAGATCATGAAAAGTGAGGCTATGGCAGTGATATTAAATGACTATTTAATGTCAAAGAAGTGCTTTACCAGAAGTTTCTACAAGCTACTGATGTTTCATTTCTCATGAGATAACAAGATACAGGAATTCTAAGTATTTGTAAAAAAAGAAGCCTTGACAGATAAAGAACTGTTTTTTATTTCCCTTTCTTATGGCTTATATTATTTAATGATCATCTGGGGAAAGAATGAAGCTTTGTGCCCAATGTCATTTTTATCTATGTCATCGAACTAAAGAGCAGAGAATTTAAAGACTTAATAGAGGATATGGCTGCTATTCTACTTCATAGTTAGGGAGGGGAGAGTGAGAATTAACAGAAAAGTGATGACATGGCTGCACATCATGATTATTAGAATGTCCTTCCAATGATCCCTATTCTGATAAAGGGTGGAATTTACTCTATCAAATAAGATGATACTGCAGAGAACACCTTTCACACTGAAACATCAGAAAGTTCTGTGCAATGATGAAACAATGCCAAGCAAACAGGGTAAAATCTATGTTTTCTACATGTGTTCTGTTTTCTATAACATTTAAGAATGCATGTCTTAAAATATTGAGAAGTTTTTGAATTCCATCAAGAACTTCCTAAAAATCTGCTGCGCTGAAGTAAGGACTAGGACACCTGAAATGACTTTGAATGTATGAACTATTGGTTCTAAATATTTCTTGTTCAATGTGTTCAAACACTGAAATCTATTGATGTCAATAGAAAGCCTCTAACAGATTGGGATATGCTTTGGATAAAATGTGAAGAAATTTTCTTTCACTCATCACCCTATTATTCTGAATTCATCTGGTTCAGGTGGGTTAACCTGGATAGAAGTGTGGATCAAAAGGATTAAGCTTGTCCTGTAGCAACTGATCAACTTCCTCTCCAGCAACAGTGACCATACTGATATACTGACATACAAACTCTCAGCCATTGCAGTGTGGCTGGGAACTTGGGAAAAGTACCATGAGAACTGGAAAGGTACACATTTTTGTTCAGATTTCCAACAGCTATCATGTTAAGAACTCCCTAGATCATGCTGCTTACTTTATGGTTTGTCTTATAAATATTTTGAACACATGTATTCAGAAAGTTCTCTGAAATTTTTAAATAGTATAGGCAAAAATAATTTTCTTTTCTGATTCTAAAGTTTTTATGCTCCTAAGCATTAGGGACAATTTACAAAATAAATGATAATTCCCTGTTTCTGTATACTGACTGTGACCTCCTCTCCTCACTGTGTCTTAAATGAATTGCACATAAAAGAGCTAAATGATAAACGACACCACTGTTAAAAAGCTCGACAGTCAGACTACTGTCAAGCAGGGTTTTTTTTATATCCAATATTACCGAAAAGTATCCAAGAACTGTGGGACTCCACCTGCAGTGGTTCTTCAGCTGTTGAACCCTGACATAAAGACCTGGACTTGTTGAGGTAAGTCCAGAGGAGGGTAATGAAGATGATCAGAGGGCTGAAGCACCACTGCTACAGAGAGAGGAAAGAGAAAGCTGGAACTCCTTAGCCCAGAGAGGAGAAGGCTCTGGGGAGAGCCTTCCAGTTGCTAAAGGATGTCACAAGTAAGACAGAGAAAGAATTTTAACAAGGGCAGTTAGTGATAGTACAAGGGGGAGTCATTTCCAAGTGAAAGGGATAGGCTTAAATTAGAAATTAATAAGAAGCTCTTCCCTGTGACAGTAGTGAGGCATTGGAACAGGTTACCCAGAGCAGTTGGGCATACTCCACCCGTGTAAGAGTTCAAGGACAGGCTGGATGGGCAAGGAGCAACCTGGTCTCATGGAAGGTGTCCCTGCCCACATCAGGAGGTTGGAACTGTATGATCTTTAAGGTCCTTTCCAACCCAAACCGTTCTGTGATTCTATGTGTCAAATTAAAATGCTTAATTATTTTAGTTGATAAGCAAGTTTTCCTGAGCACTGTGTCATTGATAGATTTGAGACTTTCTTCTCTCCTTTCCAAACATAACTTTCCAAGAGGAGCTGGGATTTCTCCTGCCTGTGACCCCTGTTATCATGGATCCTCAATGCACAGGTCATCATATACCTTATGGTTCTCTGCAAAATGGGTATGGATATGAACGGATATTCAATAATTTGTGCATCTTATCCATTTCTACACACGCCAGTCACAATAGGTCTTACTATCTGAGTTCCAGCTAAATAGTTTCTCTAATCAGAATATAAAAACTTTTTTATTACCCACATCTTGAAGCAGGTTTTTTACTGTTTTGTTAAGATGTCATTGCATTCTGGGAAGTTAGAAATATTCCCTCACTGGTAGACTGACTCTCTCTGGATTAAATCTTTTCTACTTCATGATGATTTCTAAAGCAGTTTCATTAAATTAATTTTGACTTAGATTTTTAAAATCCCATAAATTTTCAACCTATAGGTTGGCATTAAAAAAGGAAAAAAAAAATTGTTCTTGATTTATCAGCCATATACTTATATGATTAATGGAGAGAATACAGAAAGGAGAAATATTAATTTCTATCTCATCTAAATTGTCAGTAGCTTGACTGGGTCTTAATGAATTGCATTGGCAACAGAGTTTATTTACAATATCTGTCAAAATTTCCCAGAATACTGCAAAAGGTTTTAAGTATCAGGATAAAACATTAATATTCAGGTACTGTATCAATATATTGGAAACAGCTCCTTGCATCACAGATCTAATCAATAACCTAATTTTGGTCAAGTGAATGTGACAAAAAATGAGAATGAATGGAACGAAAAATTATCAACCTTTTTTTTTTCAATCATTGAAAAAGCATTATGTGTGAGGAATAATGATATTGTCATGTCAGAACATTGGGTACAATTCCCTTTCAGAAAATCCCTGAGACCTAAAAA
>WBMY01004152.1:264876-308398 GCA_013397315.1 Donacobius atricapilla | reverse complement strand
AAAAAAAGGGAAGTAAATAAAATCTGGGTTTAGTAACTACTGTTATCTCCACAGCCATTTGCTTACCATTGCAAAATAAATTTCTAAAACAGAACATTGCTCCAGATTAGAAACTTCACAGGGCCAGGGACCAATCTCTCCCTCTACGGACACAGTATTTCAGATACTAAATTTTATCCTTTTCTCAGTCTACAAGAACTCTACTGAAGTTCATGGAAACCAGTGATAAACAAAGTTGATTGCCTGGAGTGTGTTTCTCTGAATGGCCTAGATGCTTTTATTCTATTGGCAAATGTGACATAATGCAATATCCTTAAAAAGTAATTCTGCTTAAAAAAACCCCAAATCCAAACCACAGTTCATACCAGCTACTAAGTGTTCTCACCTCCTGGCCAAATTATTTGTAAATCTAGGGCAGCTGCTTAATCGCACTTTGGTGGCATGTCCATCGTGTAGACAACAGTATTTAGTTTTTTGTAATGTCAGCCAGAGACTCTGTTTCATGTATGAGATTATTCTACTTTCGTAACCACAGTACCATTTCTAATTTTGTGGCTGTCTTTATCTGAACTGCACTGGTACTTTGAACCGAAAAACCTGATAAATTAATCCAATTCCTACTCTACCCAGCTATTTTGATTTCTCTGTAGTAAGTCTATTGCAGCAAAGGTGGTTGGATTTTTAACATAAAATAAGTAATCCCCAAAGCATTTACATGTAAAGATACTTTACTTCTCCTGTGACATAGTACAGAAAATTGTAATATATCTGATTCGGATCCCAATTCTACACCTTCCATGCATATCTGCATTTAGCCAAGCACTAAACCTCTTTCCCTTAAAATGAAGACCATTTTAAAATGACATGCTGCAAAGATGTCTTGCCCTGCCTATTAAGATCTTATTGCAGCAATACAATCTTATTATTGCTTCCAGCCATTTCCACTGCTTATCATTTCAGAGTTAAAGTGCTTTGCTCCTCCAAATTCTTTCCTTTAAAAGAAAGTCCCCAAGGCATTCAGCCTCATATTCCTTACTGTAGCTAAATGACAATGGAAGCTTTTCAGTCCGAGAATTAAAGGGGGAAAAAATTGCATAATATTCCTTGTTATTTCCTTTTGGGGAAGAGATGAGATGGCAGAATGAAAAAAAAAAAAAAAAAAAAAGGAAAAGAAAAAGAAAAAATTGAAAAAGGTATAAAACCCAAAGAATAATAAAGTGACCAGAGAGTCAAGAGGAATGCACAGGCGGAGGGAGAAGGAGAAGGAGAAGGAGAAGGAGAAGGAGAAGGAGAAGGAGAAGGAGAAGGAGAAGGAGAAGGAGAAGGAGAAGGAGAAGGAGAAGGAGAAGGAGGAGAGATAAGAGAAATAATCTTAAATAATCAATAATCTTTATTAATTGATTTCAATGCAAAACATGGGCCACTTTTATTGCCATTCACATTACTTGATGTAGTAAGTGGCAGATTTGATGTGTGTTACATGCCTGGCCAAAAGAACAAGGAAAGAGCTGGTTTTGTTTGCTTGGGATGTTAAAGACTTTACTTCTAAATCCACAGTGGTAATTTTATATCCATGTGCAAGGGAGACATTGCCATATTATGAAGAACATTTGGAGGCCTTTTTGATTTTTTCTCACACCTACTTTACAAGACATGCAAAGAATCACATGTAATGAGTGGCAGTAATAAAACACAATCACAAAGGAAATTAAGAATTTGTTTTGACAAAATGACGGTACCGATGAGGAACTACCACTGTTCATCGGTGCTGTGTCATAACACCCACAACCAGAGCTAAGTCTTTACTTTTTTGAGAAAGTACATCATATCATAAATTCGCGTTTCACATCAGATATCATGGTACAGGCAATGAGGTTTGCATTTGTGGTTGGAAGGAAACACAAGCAGCAAATGAACTGAAGAATACTTGGTCACACAGGTTGCTTCATCTTGCTCTCACCAGGGGGCACCATGATGCTCCATGCCCAGCCTGAAAGGTTGAGGATGGCAGAAGTGACAAATGCTATTGCATTTCATCCCTGGTTTACTAGGTTCCTGCAGGGAAAGTTACCATGGCATGATCTTCTGCTATATTTTCCTACTTTATGTCGCTAAAAAAGTCTTAGTGAGTTTCGCTAACAAAATAGGCAAAATTATATGCAATGAGTGTTATTAGAAGAATAGTTATTTCTGTTATTTAATTTATTTTTATGTAGACTCATATTAAATCTTGGTATAATTCATTTAGCTCATTAATCTCTCATGCTATACTTCAATACCTACAATGCGCATTTATGTGAAATGAATAAGTAGCCTTTGTATGACAGTCAAATAAGAGTATGTATGAGTAAGGAGTTATTACTATGACTTGTAGAAGAACTATCCGTAACAGTCTGGTGTAAGAAAAGAAAGTAGTGTTGAATTTTTCATTGTAATTTCAATGGTCATTTATTAGATGAACTTCAATGGGTTTTTCCCACTTTTCTGAATTTTCTTCCAATTTTTCTTTCAATGAGAAAGTGCATTTAGCCTGAAATGTCATCTTTTAATACTGGTATCAATGGGCTGACTGATTGAAATTTCAAACACCTATTGTTAAAAGAAAATCAAAAAAATAGTGACTAAATAAAAGATTTTAAAAAGAAAAGCATGTTTATTTTATGTATAATTGTTGTAAAAAATTTGATGTGACTTTGAAGAAATCTGTTAGATTTCATATTTCAATCTATTTTCATAGTTAATAGAGCAGAAACTTTTTATTTATTTATCTTTTCTTCTTAAGACTGGCTTGAACCCAAATAGCCTATATCAGGGGCTTTCTGTTATGCATTGATAACATTCGTTTAAAACGAAAAAGGAGAAAATAAAAAGAAATATCATTTTCAGAAAGATCAGACACAAAGAATGCATACACAACTCTGTTAAATTAAGAACAATATTCTGGAAATACAGAAGACTGGGAAAAAATGTGTACGAAGCTTAGATCACAATCGAGTCACCGAATGTTTCACAAGATAGATACAATGGAATGGTAATTAACTGGCTTTCTAGCTCAAAACTATAAAGCAAAATGAACTCTTCCAGTCTAATTGTGTTTAGTTAATTTAGGGTCTAATAAAGGAATGGAGGGATCAAGAGGTGGAGCTGGAAGGGAGCAGTGCACATTCAGAAGAACATTTTGTTTTAACTTCATGAAGGATCTCTATAATAGTTGCCTGTCTTCAATAAATAAACAAGATCAGCTAAAGAATATAAGAAATGTAATGAACTTGGGGTACCTGTTGCAATGCCAAGTCATCTACAGTCCAGAATTTGAATACTGAGGTTGATGAAAGATATTTTAACCAAACAGGAATAAAGATTCCTACTGAATATGAGTAAACAAAGAAAAGATGAGTGAAAATGTTCTAGTCTGTTTCCTGGAGGGATTCACCAAGATGGAACAGATAGCAAACTTTCTGTTCACAATTTCACTTTGCTCCAGCATTTGTTTTTCAATGACTTTGAACTAAAATTATCAATCTCAAGTTAAAATAAACACATGGTACCAAAGCTATTTCTTATCCTGACAGAAATACCTATGTCACCAGACAACAGCTAGAAAAGTCAGCAATATTATTATTATAAAAATACCCAAATTTTGAATAATTAGTAGTACCTATTAGAGAAGACACTGCCTACAGTGTCTTTGCATGGAATACTGTCAGATCATCTCATTCACCTTATTTAGGAAATCTTACTGCACCATGTGAGAATAAAAGCTAATAAAGATCCAAAAAGTCTTGGAAATCACTTTAAATAAAATAATTAACTGCATAAGAATTTAAACTGTCTGCATCTTCTTTCTTTTCTATAAATCTCATTTCTTCTATGATATGGAAAACAATGGAAACACCAATGAAATTTAAAAAATAATAAATTAGCTATTTAGAAATGAGCAGGTAGGCGGAGGAACGGAATATGTTCCTGAGGTTTAAAACATCAGATTGAAAAAAAAAAAATCTTTGTGGCCAGTAACAGAATTTGCAGCTAAATAAGATGGTGACTTAACTTCAAGTAAATATTTCTACATTTTCCTAACAGGAATTAACCTTGACAAAGTTTCAGAGGAACCTTCTGATATGGAAGCCATCTGAGTTTTTTTCATGTTCTTCTGAAGCAGCTGGTACCTGTCATTTTTGGGAGTCTGAAGACCTGATAAATTTTTGGCAGCTCTGCACTAGTCTGGCAATTTCTATTAATTTATATTACTGTCAAAAATATTTCAAGAGCCCAGAGCTCAGTTATC
This sequence comes from Donacobius atricapilla, assembly GCA_013397315.1. NCBI lineage: Eukaryota > Metazoa > Chordata > Aves > Passeriformes > Mimidae > Donacobius > Donacobius atricapilla. The sequence continues at coordinate 304,110 of WBMY01004152.1, read as the reverse complement.
ACAAGAGGGCACTGCAGGAATACCTGCTAAAAAGTACCTAAAGATTCATTTGAATCATGTTGGTTATTGTTTTCTATTTTTTTCCTTACATTAAAGTAGAATAAAGGGAAAAATGCTAAGAGAATTACCAAGGTCTCACAGTTTATGCAAAAATATTCATCTGGTGAAGACATACAAGTATTTATACAATATAGTGTCAAAACACTATGTTACCAAATTTTTAATGTTTACTATTCTTAATGGGGCTCTAAAACATTTCTTCCACCTCTGTTTTGCCCTTATCACCTTTTTCATGACCAAGGGTTCTCAGTATATGTTTTATAGTATGATCACCAGCCCATTTGGGGTGCCTCCATAAAAATACACACAGCCTAGGGAACAAGCAGGAGGAGCTGAAAGCCACAGTGCAACTAGCAAATCTGTGATCTAATTGCTATTGCTGAAACATGGTGGGATGTATCACTCAGCTGAAATGCTTGTCAGCAACAGGAGACTCTTCCTTCAAGGCTATCCTCCTTTCATAGAGGATAAGTTCTTATTTCAGGCAGTAGACAGCCCAACCAAAGGACCAGAGTTACTAGACCAGTTGCTTGCCAACATGGCTAAACTAAATAGAGGTGTAAGTATGGACTACAGTGATCACATCTTGATGGAATTCACAATGATGAAGAGAGTTCAAACACTGATTTTAGGAGAAAAGACTTCAGTTATTTAAGGAATTGGTGGATGGGATTCCCCAGGAAACTGCTCTCAGGAACAAAGGAGATGAACAGAAATGACAGCTCTGTAAACACATTTAGAGTGAAAGAGATCTTGATTCCTACTTTTAAAAAATCAGACAAGGATAGCATGAGATCATCATGGCTCAGTAAGGACCTTCTGACCCAATTAAAGTGTAAGTATGACATGCACAGGAACTGAACGAGGAACATGTCTCCCGAGAAGAATATAGGGATTACCCTCTAGATGTGTAGGGATCAAACTGGGAAAGCTGGAGCTTTTCAGTTGGAGCTGAATTAGGCAAAGGATGCAAGCATAAAAAGAACTTTTACAAGGATGTTGTCCAAAAAAGAAAGATGAAAGAAAATGTACCCAGCCTTATAGAAGTAGTGTTCAGCAACATGGAGAAGGCCTGAGGCACTCAAGAAATTTTTGCCTCATTTTCCAACGGCAATTTCTCTTCCCACCTCTCTCAAATCCCTGAACCTCAAGGACTGGTGAACAAAGTTCTTCCCATCATAAGAAAGGATCAGGTTAAAGACCCCATGAGGAACATATAAAAGTCCATGGGACAAAATAGGATACACCCTAGTACTCTGAAGGAATTTGTTGATGTAGTTGCCAATTTGCCACTCTCCCTGACATTTGAAAACTCATGGCAAGTCAAGTGAAACACCCAGTAACTGTAGAAAGGAAAACTACAGAGTTGCTTTTTAAAAAGGGTGAAAAGGAAGACCCTGGGAACTACCAAACTGTCAGTTCAATCTCTGTTCTTGGGAAGATTATGGAGCAGATCCTTCTGCAAAGGGTGTTGAGACTAAGGAACACAAGGAAATTATTGGAGACAGCCAACATGGGCTAATCATGCCTGACTAAGATAGAAACCCCCTTTAAAGGACTAAATGAGTTCGTGGACAAGAGAAAAGCTACAAGTATCATCTACCTGGTCTTTGATAGAATATCCCACAACATTCTTACCTTTAAACTTGAGAAATTTGGGCTTGTTGCGTGGGCTGCTAGGCAAGTAAGGAATTTGCTAGATGACCACGAGTTGCAGTTGTTGACTCAGTGTCCAAGTAGGTAACAGTAAGCAGTGGTGTCCCTCAAGGATTTCACCGTTTAGTGTCTTAACCAGTACCATCAGTGGGATTGAATATACCCTTAGCAAGTTTGCAGATGACACTACACTGAGTGGTGCAATTAGGTTGCTAGAGGGAAGGGACACCATCCCATCAACAGTGACCCTGATGGGCATGAGGAGTGGGTCCACACAGATCTCATGAAGTTCAATTCCCAGCATCAGTACAGACTGGGGGGTACATGGATGAGAGCAGCCCTGGGGAGAAGGGTGGATGATATTGGTTGATGGTTATTGGATGTGAACTAGAATTGTGTGTTTGCAGCCCAGAAACGCCCCCGTGAGCTGGGCTGCATCCAAAGCCCCGTGGGCAGCAGAGCAGGGAGGGGATTCTGCCCCTCTGCCCTGCTCTGCTGAGACCCCACCTGCAGGGCTGCACCCAGCTCTGGGGTACACAGAAAGACACAGACATGTCAGAATGGGTCCAAGGAGGGGCAGAAAATGTTATTAGGTGGCTGGAACAGCTCTCCTGTGAGGCCAAGCTGAGAGAGTTGGGATTGCTTAGTCTGGAGAAGAGAAGGATAGAGAGACACCTCATTGTGTTCTTTCAATATAGAAAGAGAGTTTATAAGAAGGACGGAGAGAAACTTTTTGCCAAAGCATGTAGTGACAGGACAAGGGACAATGGTTTTAAACTGAGAGTAAATTTCAACTAAACATATGAAATATCGTTTGTGATGAAGATATCAAGACACTGGAACAGGTTGTCTAGAGAAACTGTGGATGCCCTGTCATTTGAAATATTCAACATGAGATTGGGTGGGGCTTTGAACAACCTGATCTACTGAAGTGTCCCTGACCATGGCAGCGAGGCTGGACTGCATGAAATTTAAAGCAACCACTGCACTCCACATTACAAAAACCATGCGACACAATCCAACCCAATGATCTTAAGGAAATAATTCCTAACAAACTTATCTCTCTTTCATTTTCTGCTTGTGGGCATTCCTGTTACTGAAGACTCCACTTTGTCAAGGAAAACCTTGTGTTTTTTCTTTTGAAGATATGCTTTGCATGAGGTGAGGTATTCAGGTGAGTAATTATACCATGTGCATACCTGTATTTTAAATGGCTCTTCTCTTTTATTCCTAAAACAGAGTACAGAAGGTATATGATATGCTTTAGTGCATCAACAAAGTTATGCTTTGGTTCTAAAGTTGGTTGGCTGTTTGATTTTACTCAAAGCACAGAGATCTAATTTTTTTCCAGTTAAATACACTCAATCTCTCTCAAAACAAACAATAAAATGCATCTTGAAACTAAACTAAAAATATATATACATATATATGAATATGGTTTTATGTAATATTCACACACAAGAATCCCTGCTAAAGCAGAGACAGAAAAAAAGACTTTTTTTTTTTCCAAATGTAAATTAAAGGCCATGAAAAACGATTTTCTCATAAGATAAAACATTTTGATATCATGTCATTCTTAATTTTTTATAAGATCCTAAAAATCTGGCACTTTTTACTTCATTTTACTACTCCAATATTTTTGTTAAAATGGTTCTCTAGTATTGCTAAAACAACAAAATCAAAATAAAAAACTCCGGTCTCACAAATACATTTTTGAAAATTTTATCATGTATTTTGATTGCACCAAACTGACATTTTAAAGAGGAAAGATGTTGAATCAGAATTATTTTGACTAATTTTATGCATTAACATACCCTTACTAAAATAATTTGAAACATCCTGAACACTGTGAAATAGAGGTTTTTTTTCTGGATTTCTTTTAGTCACCTTCCCTTTGGCATGCCCTAACTGAACAGGGACTATCTCCATGAGTAAGAACAACTTTTGTTTGCTGTGGGTGAGCTGATGTCTTCTGGCTGCTTTATGTTGCACCAGAAATACAGTTTATATCCCTGAGTTCTAGATATCGCAAAAATTCAGGTGTCTTACCAATATGAGCTAGCTAGAAAAGACAGAATTGCCCTTCCGTGAGTAAAAAATAAAATTTAATCTTCCTTCAGACTTATAAGTCCTTTTTTATTTTTTTCAGTTGGTAACCTCAGGGTGTCTTCAAAGGTCAGGAAAACCAAGACTTTGTAACTGATGCTAACCAAGACTTATTCTCTTAAAATCTTGATGTAAAGCAAGTCTGTGTATCTCTTTGATACCAAACCAGGAACTATGTTTCAGGTTAAGCATAACAGTGCATTATTTTAAGGTGACATTTTTGGTTTTCAAAATAAGATAAGTGAAGATGGGTCATAAAATGCAGTACAGTTCTGATAAGCTTCTTAAAAATGTTAAGGTTAAGATAGATTTAAGAAGCTGTTGGAAATTCACATCATAAAATAACCTCTTGAAGTCAAGGAATCAGCAAGCCTGTGATTTCAAAATAGAATAAAAATCATATTTCCCAGTAGTACATATTCATGAACTACCTTTTTGTTTCTCTGTCAGCTGCAGCAGATGCATAAAATACATTGTCTATGCACATTCTATTTTTCTAGAGCATTGGCTAAAAAATGACTTGCATTGTACTTAGAGTCATCACATTTCAAATGCACATTTTTCTTCCAGTGATGAAGGGACATATTATACTTATTTGGATAAAATTGTGGCTTCAGCAAGTTTTGTTTCTTCCCCAGGTCCTTTGACGGCTAAAGGTCTTCCTGTGACAAATTTTGTGAGCTGCATTAGGATTTTGGAGTGTGTGTTCCTCTCAATTCATAGGCAATTTTTCAAGTGAGTATATACAATAATTATATAGCTGGTATTACTGCTGGGGAAATCTTGACCAGCTGTAAAGCCCTAGTTTGGCAAATATGCTGAGACATTCACCAAAGTGGGCTTGACATGAAAACTGGGCACTATCCTTTCAATTATTTACAAATGTTCACACACAAATATTTATTATCCTGAGAGCTGATTTTGATTTCCTCCTTTTCATTCCATTTAAGAGGATTTGCTATCTAAGTACTAACTGAATGGTAGACTGATGTTGCTGCAGCATCTTTCTGCCTGTCTGAATTCTGATATTCAACTACTGTTTCAGCCACTGAGGTCTTTTCACTGATGTTTCAGGTCTCAACAGCCTCCTAACAGCACTCTGGCATAGAAATTCTTTTTTTTTTTTGCTTGATGAGACTGTTACTTTAAAAAGAACATAATCTTTTCTGAGTTTAGAGCTAGGAAAATAGGAACATAACATCTGACAGAGTCCTGTAAAATTTACTTGATAATCTTGTACATGGAAAGCCAGCTGCTTTTCCCATCACCACAGAAAGAAATACTCTGTAGTTCCTGTGACATGTAAAATGTGTTTCAAGTGAGAGCATTCAAGTTGAAAATTTCTTTCTGAGTACTAATAGAAATTTTTTAATGAAGAAAGACAGAGAAAGCAGACAGTTCAGAAGACTGCGGAGGAAAATTTTGGTCATTAAGTTGTATGTACTCATGTGTGCTATTTTAATAGAACAATTTTAATAGCAATTAAATATATATATATATAGGTCATGCAGAAATGGTTGATAATACACAAAAATGAAGGTGGCAATGGAGATTTGCATGGTGCTAAAAATGTCATGGTTGCAGGTTTGATCCCTGGACTGGGCCATTTTCTTAGGAGTTGAACTCTCTGATCCTTGTGTGAGTCCCTTACAGCTCAGAATATTCTGTGATTCTGTAAATAAAATACATCCCTTAAATAGGTTGCTGCTTTTCCTTGTAAATAATTTACTCATTAAACTATGTTAATGTTTGAAATGCTACTAATCTCCCAGAAATACAACAGCCTAGTAATCCCAGAAAATGTTAAAACTCAGAGTTGGGTAACAACTTGACTTGTACGTTGTTTTTTGAATTTTAATGTAGATGCAGAAAAAAATATGTAAAGGATATTAAGCAGTTGAATTCCTAACCTCTGGTCTCAAGCTGTGACAATAAAAAAGAAGGCAAATATGACAATAAGTATTAAAAACTTATAATTGATAGTCTGACAGTGAAAGTATCAGAACACATGCATCTATTATTAGAATTGTTCAAATATAATGTAATTACCTTAAAAAATCATTAAAGTTTGGAATAGCCAGGACATATAATATTATCTACTTGAACTGTCAGGCTGTCTTGGCAAGGTTTTCTGCAAGATTAAAGGCAGTAAGAAACCTGCCAATACTGGCACTACACTACACTAATAAATAACATGGGATATTTATATAAATCAACAGTTGGCAAAGAGCTTACTTTTCCTCCTGCAAAGAAGTTTGACATCTTTCTCCTATGCTGCAAAAAATAAAAAAAAAGGCTTTGCTATATTTTATTGCAACAGATATTTGAGATTGGACAAGTGTAGAACTTGTAACAGAGATTATAATTCTTGAGCATTATATTACTGTTATATACTGGTTTTGCAGTTGCTTCTGACTTTCCGAAACTTTGACCATACGGGATTGATTTTTTTGTCAGAGGTTTTAGTACAAACTACTATCATTATCTTGTGTTTATTTTTAAAAAGTCTGTCCTGACCCTCCAACTCATCACCCCAAATCTTGAAATAATTTCAAACAGCCTTGTATTCTTGTAAGTAAAGCTTTAACATTTTGATTTTAAATATACCTTGCAGATGCTCACTTACAATTCTTTAGAGCTCTCTTGCTTAATCATTCAAATATTTTCTTTGCATTGGCCATTCTCTAAGAACATTCTCCTTGCAACTACATATCTTTTTTTTGTCAAAGCAGTGTTAGCCAGAGGTCCAAAGCTGGCCAGTGGTCTGCTCTGCTCCCTTTTCTCCTTTTTCCTCACTTCTCATTAAAGCAAGAGCCACGAGACTGAATAAAAAATTTATCTGCCAAATACAGATGGTATAATGGAGCCTGAGTGCAGGAAAACAGGTCAAAATAGGCAACAGGAACATGGACTTGCGGCAACATAAAGTTGTCTGGGCTGAAGTTGTCTGGGAAAATAGATTCACTTGACAGAGCTGGCAAGGCAAAAGGACTAGGAATATGTGGTGAGGTGTGGATGGTACGCTTGAACATTGTAAACAAGTAATGCAAAATAAACCAAAAGTCTTGTACAGTGTTGCCAGCAATATATTCTCAAGTAGGGTATTTATTTAACTTTACAGCTTGCCAGCGGACAAAAATTTCTAACCCCTGATTCAGACTGTGAGAAAAAGAATGTGAAACAAAGAAATACTTGTGGAGCATTTATCCTCTTCCCTCCATAAACCTCTGTTTTCAATGTGTTCACTGCTGGGTACACTGTCTGCATCAAAATTATTTTAGGGAGGCATTGCATTGCAGAGGAGAGAGGTGATAACATAATTGTGTTTGGGTTGGTTTTTTTTTTTTTTCATGAGATGATGTTTGGCCATGCTGGGCATAATGGTTCCTTTCTGCCACTCTACACTTACTGGTTTCCTGACGCCTTGTTCTCCTGTCTGTGCACAGATTGTTCCCAGGCTGTGGAGCCTCAGGTCTGTTCCCTCACAGGCTGAGGCTGCACTTTTTCAGGGAAGTCTCTATTGCTTGTATAGTGTTGCCAGCAAAATATTCTCAAGTAGGGTGATTTTATTTGACTTTACTGCTTGCTAGTGGACAAAAATTTCTGATCCCTAATTCGGACAGTAAGAAAAAGAATAGAAAACTATTAAAGAAATGGTTAAATCACAGGTCACTGTAACACAGGGACCTCTCTGCCCTGGCGTGAGTCACCCATGGGCTGCAGTTCTTCACAGCTGGCACAGGTCAGCCACAGCCACAGTCTCTTGCTCACGTCCCTACTCTAGCCTGTACCACCACCTTATGTCAGTTCATCGCCTTCTCCCTCAAAGGGTGCCAGCATGCCCACCTCCTTTTTACCCCTTGTCACTTCTGAAGAATATGTGGAGTTGTCTGGTCACCTGACTGAAACCAGGGGATTGGGCACCAAAATGGGATTAGGATTGGGAAAGTAAGACTGAAGCCCAGGACTGAGTCAGGATGCCACAATACAAGGGGAAGCACATCAGAAAAATTTCAATGTGACATCACTGGGGACAAATTAAAGTGGCTGGTAAAAAGTCTGGTATGGACAGATGAAGGAGGATCATGTAGTAGAGAGTTCAAAGGCATTAAATTAAAAGTTGTCAGGAAAGAAGGCTCTGTGTTTCACCAATACATAGCATGTGTTTCAGCAAACTATTTTGCCATTCAAAATTCTTTTTTGTGTGCTCTGCTCTGTCTTTTGTAGACCCTGGAATTCTCTGCATCAGTCATATTTTCCTTGCACACGTTATGAAGGATATTTTCTTTTCACCAGCACAAATGAAAAGTATGTGCAAAGATGTTTCCCTGATCTTGCAGATGAATGAGGCACACTATCCTGGAATATCTCTAAAGAAAACAGGAGGGACCTTCACATGGTGAATTCCTGTTCTGAGCTGGATACAGAGAATAATAAGTACTCAGGCTACTGAGAGAGATTCAGGTGTCATGAGGATGTGTCAGGATGGATATTTCTTACTCTGTTGGGTTTCTACTTCCTTTTATAATTTCTCAGGAGCAGCAGTAACAATAAAAAGCAGGAAAAAAAGAAAGCAACTGTCTGGAGATATTTGTCCATATGTGGTACTGATTTTTATTTTCACTTTACTGTATTCCACATTGTGAAAAAACAATGGTAAAGCTTAGTCTGTTCTTTGTGTTTCTTTGAACCTTCAGGAGAAGTACTCATTTGTATACAAATTCTACTTGTTCAGTCTCACAGAGCAAAGCCTCATTCTGCTGTAATTAAATCAGACAAAAAACTCAGCCAAACAAGAACCAACAGATGGTGTGCATCATATGACAATCTTTAGGAGTCACTTTGAAGTAGTGTTCTTTGTAATAAGCCCTGTCACAGCATGCTGTATTAACAGCTCCCCATTTTCAGGTATCAAAAATGTTTTTTATGATGTATTGAAGAAACAAATATTTGTCTGCTTTTATTATTTAATCTTCATCTATATTGAGTATTGATCAGGGGGACACCATTTACATCAAGAACTGAATGCACAGAGCAACCTAAACATCTGGATAAAAATATTTCTGAGTTCAGACCACACAGACATATTCAGAAATGTATTTTCAAGTGTTTTCCAGAGTACAGGACCTTAGAAGATTAAAGTCAGAAAGAATCAGAGAGTAGAAATTATTTCATCAAAAAGGAAATTATTGATGCATTTAACTACACTCTGATTAATAACACATTAATCTAATGCAATAAAAGTTTTTCAGAGTAATGATATGGTTTTCTGTTAGCAAAGAGGAAGTGAGAATGCAGGACATTCCCTTCTGGGCTTATTCATGTCTTGCCATCCCCATTCCTTGTTTCTGACAGCTAACACCCACTTCTCATGCACATCTTGCCTTGAACTTTTTGCTCCAAGGAAAATCTTACTTTTCCAAGACCACATTGTAATTATATTTGTCATTCTTGTCATATTGCTTAAATGTCACTCTGGAGAAAATAATACAGTAATTAGCAGTGATTTGTGATGAATGTTTGCTCTGGGTCTAGTTCTTCAGAGTAGCAATCTTCTTACTTTTGTATTCGGGGATTGCACTTCTTGCTTCTTGTAGCAGTCAATGATTTTTGTCTCTTCACCACAGACGTGTTGCAGATTTTTCTGTGTGCCCACATTCCTGGGCACATCTCTGTGCATTGACAATCAATATTCTGGTGTGCTGCAAACTCTCACCTGTTCACTTCCAGTACAACACCTAGTGTGACAAAAAAACCAAAAAAACCAAAACAAAACAAACAAACAAATGAACAAAACCACCACCAACAACAACAAACAACAAACAAACAAACAAACAAACAAAACCAGAAAAAATGTTCTTGCAGTCAAACTGCTTTATTTTGTATACTCAGGGTATTACATAGATTTTCTACACCGCCTTAAATTTTAATAACAATGGTCATGTTCTCTATCCAAAATCCTCACATCGTAGAGGTCACTGTGAGCCACTCCCTTCTCTTTTGCTTAAGAATGTCTTTGCCAGCAATAAACTTTATTCTGTAGAATATTTTAAAATGCCTTACTCTAAACAGGAACTGATTCTTGTGGGGGTTGACTTTGACAATGCTAAAGATTCTGATTTAAGGAATGAATTTTATGCAGAAATGTGACCTGAGTAAAGATGTTCACCCTATAAGAATAGTGACAATAAAATAGAACAATATCAGGTGTTACCTGATAAGAATTGTTACCAGATAAGAATTGCAGCAGAGTATTCACACATTGAATATGTTTAAAAGAATTATCCTGAAATTTTATATGTGACTGATATATAGATTTTTTAGAAAATAAAAATCCTACATCACTGACTAGGAAAAAAAAATCTCCATCCAATGATTTATGGCATATTTTTAAATTTTTATATTATTAGATATGAAGTCATGATATAACACCCTATAGTACAGATTATTTCTGATTAATTTTTATATTTCACTTGCAAATACAACTAATAAATACATGATTTTTAATACAGATTTCAAAAAAATGGAAGCTGTAAACCTGTAGATATAAAGACTGGTGTCAGACTGAATAACATTTTTGTCATTTGAAGTTGTGTACCTCAAATATATTAGCAAAAAAAAATTCATGAAATCTTTTGGTGGATTGTCATATTTTAGAGTTTCAAAAGTAGAACAAAATCTGGATTTATGAGCATTTTAAGGATTAAAACCACATTTTGTAGAATATGAAATAATAAACACATTTAACAGGAAGCAATACAATATCATTCTATTTGATAGTCATATAAATTGCTCTTCTCAGCACAATATTTTGTTGTATTTTCAAATTACTCATTTCTTGCGTTTTCTTGTGTGGTATTGGAACCATTTATAAGAATTCTATTCCTAATTTTCACTTTTCCATGTACCCATTTCTGAAGAGAAATCTTTGATAGCAAGAGCTGACAGGAGGTTCTTCCTCTTTTTTTCCCCTCCATATCAAAATATGTTTCTTGTCCTTCATTTTTCTAATCTGTTTTTGAAGCTCACTTCTACCACTTTCAAGACTGTTCATAGAGAGCTTTATGATAACCCTGTAACATTGCATTATTCCAGACACTTCTGCATTGTAAATGTCTGATTGAAAAAATGATGAAAAGCATTGGAAATGAAATAAAAATTAGGAAATAACATCTGTTTCTGAAAAGTCTGGCTTTTTGCTGCCGTGTTACAGACATTTAGTTACACATTTCTTTATAATCCCTGGACAGTGTTACATTTATAATAATTTCTAGTCTACACTAGAATCTCTTTCAGGGGTTCAGTATTCCCATATTTGGAAAAACGTACTTGGCTTCTGTGAGGTACTGTGTGAGATATGCCATGAGATATGTGGTGAAGGGATTTCCATGAGATATGCTGTGAAATATAAAATGACAGCTTTGCAGTGGGCAGGATGGCCTGTTGATGGTGGTGATAAGTTATCAGACACAGGCCAGATAACCCTGACTGTTGCAATTGGTCAGGTGGAAGAGGGACTGATCCTGACACGTCACAGTTCTGTTCTGCCCTCCCACAGCACCCAAGGCCTTTGCAACCTCTCTCTTTGTAACTCTTGATATGCCTCTTTGACGAATAAGATTGGTGTCCCCATCTGCGCCTGATGACAGCCACAGTATATTTTGACTGCAGTCCCATCCCTACTTCTCCCAAAAATATAAATTAACATTTTAAGTCCTCCATGTCAGAAGATCAAGATACAAGCATCTTGCAGACAAATCAAGAGGCCTGCTCACCTCTCCTTCCCAAAGCAGGTCAGATTTGTGCCTCGGACTGTGTTGGAGTGCGCTCAGGAACACCTGTACATAGTGCTATACACTGAAAGTTTGTAGGTCTAGTGAATGGATCACTGGCCATCTAACAGGAATCCATAATCGGTTGCTTCAATAAACTATACCATTTGTGAATCTGTGAAAGTTCCTGTAAAAATCACCCAGACTTACAGTGTTCAGTTGGTAAATCATATTATTGGTGAGGCTGTGATCATAAATGAGACCAGACTTATGTTGTAACCCACACTATTTGCGCATCTGGGAACGTACTGAATGCAACCAAGCTTATAGCGCCAAATTATTCGTACAGAAATTAACCCCAGATGCACCCAGCCCCTCTGATCTCTGAGAAACAACTGGAAAGAAAGGGTTTAATCTTTTACCAAATTTCTGTACTCCTAACATGACAACATTAACAGCTTCATATTCCTGCACTGTTTCTTAAGCCATTTTGGATGTTTTCCTGTAATTTTTATACTGCAAGGAGAATTCTACTTTTCTTCACTGAGCCATTACAATATTAAAAACTGTTCCTGTCTCATGCCTTGCTCGTGCTACTAAACTTCTGCTTTAAGAAATTTATTGGACTCAGATGGGTTGAGAGATCACAATGTTATGAATTTTCTTGTACAACTGCTCCAGAAGACAGAGCTTGTTATATTCTGAGGTTTTAATATATTTCCTCATAAATATGTGACTCCTCTCAAACAGGGTCAAATTACAGCGCATGGCCCAAGATTGCACCCAGACTTTTCTGGGAATGAGACTTGGCAGCTTCCTTGGTCAGCCTGTTTCAGTGCCCCATCACCTTACCCATCACCTGGGTAAGGAAGTTCTTCCCCATATTCAGGTGGAACTTCCTTGCATCTGTTTCTTCCTGTTGCCTTTTGTCCTACTTCTTGTTAGTGTTTGGTATGCCCATAAAGTTCACCAGAAGGCCACAGCATCAGTGTGGCCTTGTCACTTTGTGACAAAACAATATTGCTCTAATAAAAAAATACTAGTTGTTTTGTTGAGGTATTCCAGAGCATAATCAGACCATAAATTGGTGTAATCTAATTCTTTCAGCTGCTATTTATGCACATATTCCTAGCATTAAAAGTGGAAAGAAATGAGGTGCCTTTTCTTTTGATTTTTATTTTTTTTTAGTTCAACAATAGAAACAAAAGCTCTGGAAAGGGGAAAAACAGGCCAAGTGGCTGGAAAAAACCTTTTCTGACAAAACAAAAAAATACTACCTTCTCAAACTTGACCTTCTTTTTTAGATGCAATTTTTTTTGTCACTTCAACCTGATTTTGCAGGTAGCTTTGCTTCCTCTTTATTTGTTTATAAGTTAATTTCACATGTGTAAAGGAAAAGAAGGTAAAGAAGAAGGGAAAAGAGGTACACAACCCAGGATCTTAACTACAACTGACAGCAGAATCTTAGGCTTTTTACGGCCTGAAGTCCAGACTTAAGGCATACAGTCTTCAGCTTTTTCTGTGCAGCAGATTAGTGTGCATGTCATCAGTGCATTGCAGCATAGCTGCAAGTCAAGTTTTTTTCTGAGGGAAGCTGAGAGGATGACAAAGAGGTTATGCTACTCTCTCACAGAGGCTGAAATTTGGAAAGGTTTTGGAAATGAATTTTTCTTAAATGACATTGCGGCCGTTCCTAGATCTTCAAGGCAAACAATGCATCCTTCTATTTTACTAATCCAAATATTATATTAAGACTGAAAGAATGTAATTAGCATTGGCTTATAATCAGCTGTTGACAATACTAAGCTTTAAAATAATTTCTTATTCAAATAATTATTCATGCTAATTTGAAGCATTTTAATGCATCATCAGTATAACAATTTTCATACAGAGGGAAAGGCATGTTAATGCATAAGCTTTTAATTCTGTACACCTTCACCACACCTGACAGCCAAAGTTTTCACAGACAACAATTAACACAGTTTTTTAATTCTTTCAAGTACTGAGGTTTCAGTACATTGAAAGATCTTGGTCATTCTCTTGTCCTATAAAAGTGTTTTAACATCCAGGTTTGATTTCTAGGTCTGAATGATAAATGTGCATTTTCTCTGAAACAACACTCTAAACAAAGTTTGCAAGCCAGAACCAGTTGTCTAAGGCATTAGATAAATAGAATATGTGTAATAATGATTGTCCATATATGCTCAGTACAAATTAATGGGCATGATTTTATGAAAAAAAAGATATAAATTGATCCAGTGATATATATGCATCATTGCAAATTAATACATGTTGTGTTGAACATACAGTCTCTCTCCACATATGCATTTATTATCATATGCTTAAATATGATTCTTTATTACAGGTTCACACTCAAAGTTGTATTTGGCAAAGATAATTGTGAAATGCTGACTGGACTATTTTCTCCCTTTCTTTCTCTGCTGTGTTGGAAGAAAGAAGTGAAAATCCAGATTTTCTGTTTACTTTTAGGATGCTGTTACTCAGATTCTGTCAAGGAGGAAGATACATGTTTGTGACACCCTTTGCTTCTGGGGTTAGCTCAGCTTGATAGTTGTAAACCATTTCTGCTTGTCCTAGAGTGACTTTATGATGCTTGTATCCCCCGTCATCTGTTCTGTATATTGTGTTCTGTACCTTTAAGACTGATTCTCAGAGCNTTCCACTTTTCTCCAAAGAAGTTCCTTTTTTTTCCAGGCCAGTTGTAGGGGAGGGGTCATTTAGGTTTGCTTTTCCAGAGGAGCCCCATTTTCCTACCAAATTTGCCCTAAACCAAGACACTGCTGTATTTTGAAGAGATGGCTCAGAGGGGACCTCCTCAGTGTCTGTCAGTGCCTGCAGGGAGGGGTCAGAGCATGGGCCAGGCTCTGCTCAGTGGTGCCCAGCAACGGGACAAGAGGCGACGGGCAGGAATTGATGCACGGGAAGTTTCACCTGAATGTGAGGAAGAATTTCTTCACTGTGCAGTGACCAAACACTGGAATAGATCACCCAGAGAGGGTGTGGAGTCTCCCTCACTAGATATAGTCCAAAACCATCTGGGTAAAATTCTGTCCTGTGTACTCTGGGATGGTTGGACTAGACCTGACCCATTGTGTGATTCTGTGATCACAGTGAACACAGTTCTCAGTGTTCACTATGACAATACTTCGTGTTAATCAGTACAGTCAAATATTGTGTTGTCCAAAGGCAGCATGCGCTCCTTCCATGGAAGAATTAGGAATTAAAATAATAAACTATTTTATAAAATAATTTATGGTAAAGGTTAGTTTTCCTTAACTGGAGGAGATAAGAAACAATACTATCTTTCTGTTAAGCAGCATCAGAAGGAAATGACATTTTGTCCTGTGGAAATTTGTTGCATCTATGCATAGATGTATGTTCAAAGCCCAACTGTTCTAAAATGGGTGTTTATTCCTCCTTCTCTAAATTCTTTTGACAGGCAAAATGTGACATATCATGGTCATACAGACTCTTCAAAAATATTACAGAACTGAGAAATAGAATCTGGCATTTGATCTCTATAGAAGATTCTCCTGGACACAAGAAAAAGACAAANCCACTTCACTTCAACTAAAGGTTTTATTGTTTCATATTGTTTTCTTTTATTAAATAAATAAATAGTTTTTTCCACTTTTCTCTAAAAAGTCTCTTTTCGGACCAGTTGTGGGGGGAGGGGTTGTTTGGGTCCTATTCGGAGGTTCCCTCCCAGAATTTGCCCTAAACTGGGACATAAGGAAACAGGAGGTAAGGATGAAGGACTCCTTGACATAAGACCTTATGTACAATGACTGAAAAAACATCATTGAATTCCACCATTCAAGATAATCTTGAATTCATGCTATATGTTATTAGGTCTCAACCCTTTTGGTTTGGTGTTTTCTGGGGGGTTTTTTTGTATTTTTTTTTTTACCCTTTTCCTTATGTTCTGGAAGTCTATCATATATATTTTGATGGGCTTATATCGGGCTGGCAGCCTGTCACTTTGTGGGTTTCCCCAGGGCTCAATTTCAGAGCCAGCAGTGAAACTTGTTGGAGTTCAAGGAGTGTCTGGACAACACTCTTAGAGGGTTTAGTTGTAGGTAATCCTGCAAGGAACAGGGAGTTAGATTAGATGATCCTTGAGCATCCCTTCCAACTCAATATATTCCATAATTCTGCAATTAAAAATTAGATGGATGGTCCCCAAACTCACCCATGTTTTTGATGAATTTGATACATAAATACATCTGAAACACTGGCTAAACTTCTTTTATTAAAGAATTCTCTCACAAAACACTTTTATCCTGAAACCAGGGAAAAATTCAAAGTTAACAATTGATGGAGACAACTTGGAAAAGATAAAGACAAGAGGCTTACTATTCAGTTACTTTCCTAAACAATCAAAAAGTTGAGTGTCTGCACACTGCAGTTAAATATGCCAAAATTTATTTATTTTAAATAGAAAATTATTATTGTTTATTAACAATAAATTATATAACATAATTGCACTAACAATGTTGTACTAGAATTTTCTGTGCTAGAATAATCAAATATTCAGTATTTATGGAAAAATGTCAATAATCCTGTGTTATTTTCCAAATAAATTTAATTAATTGTCTATTAAATATGTCACAGGGTGGAAATAGAAAGGAAAGTAAGGTGTAAATATCTCATTCTTTTTCCTCCCATCAATATTCTCTTTAAGCCCATTTCTCTTGGCTCAATTTAATACATTTAAGTTAATCTGGGGAAAATTATTATTTAATTTCAGAATTTTGAGTCTCCTCTCCCCTTCTGTGAAGCTATTGATTTAAAACATAGATATTTTCGTTCTTTAAAAAACAATTAGAAAAAGTATTTCTGATTCTAGTTTGGATTTCTAGACAGCTTGTCCAGATTAAGAACATTTTGTATTGTTTTTATAATGCAATTGTTGTTTTGTAAAGTCTCTAAGTTCAGTTTGGCTCTTTTTTTTTAAATTTATTTTATTTGCTTTAATTATGGTTATGATCGTTCTGATGTANGACTCTTCTCAATTTGCCACTTCACTTCAACTAAAGGTTTTATTGTTTCATATTGTTTTCTTTTATTAAATAAATAAATAGTTTTTTCCACTTTTCTCTAAAAAGTCTCTTTCCGGACCAGTTGTGGGGGGAGGGGTTGTTGGGGTCCTATTTGGAGGTTCCCTCCCAGAATTTGCCCTAAACCGGGACAAGCAGAAACACACTAGGATAAACATCTTTTTAGATTTATTGGAGTAGTCTTACCCTGTGGCAAAGTTGCAAGTGGTCCATTTTATTACAGAAAACTGAATATGATGGAGAACAAAAAAGGCAATCTTTCGCCTCAAGGCAAAGAGATGTAATTTTATCCATCTTCTAAAATATCCCTACTTATGTATGTTTTCACAGACCCTTGCTGGTAAACAGGTAAATTCCTGCCTGTTCCATATTTGTTCCACCCTGCCAGAAATCCTGTGCATCATGAGGGCAGGGATATCTGCATATAATCCTCAGAGCACAACAGCTCTAATTCTTTCCAGAAAACTAAAGAGATTAGGTAGAGTTTGCATGTGATAAAGCATTCCATCTTCCAGTGCAGTAGCAGTAGGACCAAAGTCCAGAGAGTTTTTGCCACCCATGGTTTTCAGACTTTACACAGGTAGACATAGTTTCGTCACACTTCAGCTCTTGAACAGCAGTTACTTGTGTGTTTCCCAGCTTCCTTTTTAATAAAACACTTTTAAAAGAAATTACAACCTTACTAATTTTCTTATGGGAGTTGGAGATATTTTGGTTAAATTTAGCTAATATATAAAACACTAACTCCTATGTCATAGGATCACAGAATCACAGAATCATGGAATGACTGGACAACCTGTGCCAGGGCCTCACCACTCTCACAAGAACACATTTCTTCCTTAAATCCAATCTAAATCTACCCTCTTCTACTTAAAAACCGTTACCCCTTGTCCTGTCACAGATCTTGCTAAAAAGCCTATTCCTATATTTCTTGTCAGTTTCCTTTAGGTCTTAAAAGACTGTTGCAAGGTTACCCTAAATCTTTCTCTTTTCCAGGCTGAACAATTGTAATTATCTCAGCCTTTTCTCACAGAAGGCATGTTCTATTCCTATGATCCTTTTTGTAGTCCATCTAACCTGTGCCTCAAATAGGTCCCTGCCTTTCCCATGCTGAAGATTCCAGAGCTGCAAGCCGCCCTCCACACATAGGACAGATCTCACTATTTGGAATGTATTTTCACTCAGTTCTCTATAAAGCTAAAGATCTGACAAGTGGCAAGGAAAGAAGAGCCTGCAATGTCAATATCCTTTTGCTCATGTGTACACAATGGATTTAGTACAAAAGTCTAATAATACACTTTTACTTTCAGTACCAAATCAATATCATTGTAAATTAATACTTTCCTGTGTTTGTATATACACACAACATTCATGCATTTATATAACAATCCTGTTTGTGTTTGTTTAGCATTCTACTTCACCAATTAATAATTCTGAAATCCAGTTATTCTTTATGGGGATAATATTTGCAGAAAAAAAAATAAAATCCTCTCCAAAAAATTAACTTCATTCTGCCTTTGGGGAAAGGAACAGCGGATGATGCCAATACCTACACGTCAGTGCACAGATGCATGAAGGTTATAAGGGCTGAATTCTGTTATTGAGGGAAAGGTATCTCGTTCAAATGGCGTTAAGCTGATTATAGAAGGAATGTTCTGATTACAAATAGCTGTCCCAGCAAATGTAGCCTTTTCATGAGGCAGCTGTGATCCAAAATCCAGTGTGATCATGTAAGTTAAATCATAAGTAATCCCTGGAAGTACTAAAGTATCTCACAAAATTTGTCACCAGCTTTCCCTCTCCTATCTGCTAATTCATCTTACATATTGACATGAATAAAAAGAAAGAAGTGCAAGTTTTGTTTCACAGTTAATATAAATGACTGGACTCTTCATCTCCTGCATAATCTTGATACAACCACATAATAGTCAAATCTCTGCTCACCTGTGGTTTTCCTATCAAAAACAATTTCTTTTGGTTTGAAGGGCTTTAAGTGTCTTGTTCTCTGGAAGGATAAAGAGATGCTTTTGAACCTCCTTCTCAGCTAGTGACCTAATAACTGTACTCGATTTACTTGGTCACAACTGTACCCCCAGTTGGACTTCTGCTGATCATATCAAAGTTTCATAATTTCAGATTTCTGAGCTTTGGTAAGCATTTCTGCCTTTAGCACTAAAGAGAACGTCCTTCTTAAATTGCTAAGAGGTCTCATGTGAGAGGTGAAAATCCTATCTATCATTTATATTGAGTAAAACTCTTAAATCATCTGAATTTGCTTCCTCTGTAACTGCTTGTTCTTTTTTTAAAATTAGATGTTCTGGAAATGTAATTAAGATAGTATTTTTCCTCTTCAATAAGAAGTACTAATATAAGAGAGAAACATCAGTTTTCAAGCAATGCAGCAATCTGGAATCTGCATTTTAATTGAACACGAGCTTTTCTATTGTTCTTGCTTAGTCAGTTTTACAGCTCTAGCTTTGATGTGCGTCTTTCACAATAAGACTAAAGGAACAATTTAAAATAAAAGCTGCAAATGGCAGAGTACAGTGGAATCTAAAAAAAAAAAAAACCAGAGGTAGTTTATATAACAGGAAGAGTATCCAAGGTGACAGAAAAGACTACATAAAATGTGTTGATTCTTGTGGGATGAAAATGTCGCATCTGAGGGCATACAAGGTAAATTTTTTGTATATTTGTTATTTGTTTTGGTTTCGTTTTTTTTTTCCCCAGGATATGGAAGAATCCAGGTATGCTGTAGCTTCATCTTCTATATACTCAAATATTCAGTGAGAACACAAACCTGTCATGGGTTTATACTGCTGCAAATTGGACTGGAAAGCCCAATCTAATGCTTGACATCTGTCTTACAAGAGCTCAGTGAAGTCTTACTGAAATACAGTATATCACTGCAAAGCTGTAACTACTGTCTTGGGTATTTCTTCTCTTTCTCTGTCACTTCCACGCTACATCAGTATTTTAATTTATTTTGCAGAAATACCTCCAATTCTCCTTGAAAACTTTCACTGCTACCTTTTGCTCACTCCTTGCTATAGAAAACCAGAGAACACTCATTTCCTTTTAAGGAGCTAAATGAAAAGCAGAAACAATTTCCTTAATTCACTTCTTTCTAAAAATAAGAGGGGTTTTTTTTGTTTGTTGGTTTTTGGGGTTTGGGGTGGTTTTTTTTTTTGTTTTGGTTTTGGGTTTGGTTTTTTTGTTGTTGTTGTTTTCTGTTCTATGGGGTATTTTTTTTTTCTTGTCTGGTTTTTGCTTGTTTGTTTTTTACATCCTAGGTTTCCTATCATGGTTTTAGCCCATCTGACAACTAAGAACTATACATCCACTCACTCACTCAGTCACTCAGTCACTCACTCACCCTTCCCTGGTGGGATAGGGGAGAATAAGAAGAGTAAATGTAAGAAAAGTTGTGGGTCAAGATAGATGGTTTAATAGGGAAAGTAAAAGTCATGCACAAAAGCAGAATAAGGAATTCATTCCCCAATTCCCACAGGCAGAGCAGGGCCTCATCACACTTAACAATGACTTAGGAAGACAAACGACATATTTCCAAACATCCTCCTTTCTTCTTCTTGCCCCAGCTTTAAAAATTGAGCATGACACCATATAGTATGGGACATCCCTTTGGTCAGTTGGGATCAGCTGTCTGAGGTGTACTCTCTCCTAACTCCTTTTGTACCCCACGTTCCCTCGCTGGTGAGGGGGGATGAGGGCAGAAAAGGCCTTGACTCTGTAGCAGCAATAACAAAAACATCCCTGTTACCAGCAGTGTACAAGCCCTGCTCAGTGACAGCCACAACATCCCTGTGTTATCCATGCTGTTTCCACCACAAATCCAGGAAACAACCCCATACCAGCTAATGTGAAGAAAATTAACTCTGCCCCAGCCACAGCCAGCATGGTCTCCTAGATCTCAGGAGCCTCTGCTGCTTCTCACCAAACTCTTTTCCTTCCTGAGGTATAAATCTTCCGCTCATCAGCTGGCATCAGGCTCAGGGCGCAAAATGCACTGCCCCAATAACAATCTGATACTTATTTGGCAATATTTCTCTGGCTACATATTAATACTCTCAAAGTTGCCTAGCCCCAGGAAAAATGTTTCCCTGGGCACATCCTTGTGCCTTCGAATTTAATATATGCACCTGTTCTGCAAAGCAGTTTATGAATATCATGTGCTTTTGCTTGTAGTCACTTCAAAAGATGCTCTTCTGAGAACCCAGTTTATTCTGAGTAATTTTTATCATTCTGGAAAGAATACTTAGAATATTGACTGAAGATATCTCCATTTGAATTTCTAGAAGCATGTACACAGAAAAAGGATTTTTCTCTACTTCTGGTATCATAAATACTTCTTTGCAGTAAAATATTTCTCAGTCAATTTGTCCAATTCAATAAAACTATTGAAAAGAAAATATAAAATTTTAAAGGAAATAATTTTAATAATAGTTATTAAACAAAAAGGTTTGGACATGCATCTGTCTTCTTGTCTGATAGATAACCAATTGTAGAAACAAGTAGAGTATCTAGGGAATAATTCCTTTAGATGCCTCATGTGTCCTAAACATTTCTGAGTATTTGGAAACTAAAGACCAATGAATAGGCTCAATGAAAACTGATTGAACCCTGCAGAGTAACACTTATTTGTCTCCTGTAAAAAAATCTCTACTTCTAAAAGCAAAAATGCACAAAACTAAAATTAATTCTATGACAAGACATTAAGCCTTCCTCTGTATTTAAAACTCTCCCTCAGGTATCCTGAGAGAGAGACACCAGCATCCTCTCCCTGAACACAACTGTTCAACTGTACAGGAAATAACTGTGCCAGGTTATTTATCACACAACTCTTAGCAATCTCAAAAGGAGAATATATTTTTTACTTTGACTTTCAGAATTACAGTAGCCCATTGAAGTTAAGTAGTTACCATTGTAGACAGTATTGTCTAGGACTGAACATGAATGATGAATGAATGGATGTAAAACAAGTATGAAGAACATGTACAAACAATTGCTACATTAAGACACAAAGGAAAAAAAAAAGGAAATAAAAATTTTATTAGAAATTTGCTAATGAGATGCTTTTGCAATACATTTCTAATGATTGCCTAGCATTCTGTTCCTTATTTGGATTGTTTATTTTTCTTACTGTTTAATTTCCCAAAACTTCCTCTGCTGTTTTCTGCAGTTCAAATAAGTTGCTTTACCCCAAGCTTTGACTTTACAAATTTTTCTCCCAGGGAATCTGAGTTTGAATTTGCCTAATTCCTATCAGCATTCTAGCTACAAGTTTATTACTCCATGCCAGTTTCTGCTCAAGCAGTGACAAACCACCTGTGGGAATAGATCAGACAAATATGAATCCCAGCCAGCTGTAACTACAGCAGGCAAATTGCTGGTTCACTGGAGTAGTCTACTTTTATTTATTTGTCCCTAATTACAGGACAAGAGTTTTAGAAAATAAAATTATGGCTGTTTTCTGCAAGGCCAATCTCTACCCAAAAATATGTTAGAACAGTATAGAAAAAGTTTATTTAAAATAATACTGTATCTTTCCAACTTACCCTTCATCTGTGTACACTGACAATCAAATGTTACTTAGAATTGTAATCCAAGTAGTATAAAAGGGAGAAAAAAAATCCCAGGAGAATAAAGTGTTCAGTCTTCCTCCTTTAAAATAAATGATCTGTACAGGAAAAAGTTTTGAATGTAAGATTAATGCGCATTTTATTAAATGACCCATATACAGTCTCACAGATGAAAGGTTTATTTGAATAGTTTTATTCAATTTGAAGTAGGCCATTGTAACACTTCAGCACTGTAAAAATGGGTTTTTACAGTGTTTGACACGTGTAAAATGAGTTGGCTCTTCAACATCTGTTCTGAAACATTTACAAAATTCCCCTATTAAATTTTAACATTGTGCTCTGAAGTATTCTGCACAATGTAATCAGAAATCCTGGTATATTTCATTTCATTCAAATATTAGATCTCAATGGAGAACTTTGGGATGAAAAACTCTTACAGGTCTTCCTGCTGAAGACAGAATATATTATATTGATCTTTATATAAAACAGATTATACTAAAAATCTCTAGTTGTATATAAATAAAGGGTTATTAATTAGTTTTGACAGATATTTAATTTTCAGGCAGATTATAAAGCAAAAAATATAAAAGTATTACTGTTACCTTAGAGAGAAAAAATTGAAAACACTAGAGAGTAGATTTTGGTTCTTCAGGGTTCTGCATTGTTTCCAGGAGGAAAAGGCCTGGAGGAGACAGGGGACCAGAAAACTGGTTAATATTCAAGGATAGCTTCTAATAGCTCTGAAGAGATGAATACCAGCAAAGAGGAAAAGGCAAAGACCTGTTTTGATGAGCAAAAAGCTCCTGTGCAAGCTTAAACATAACAAAACCTGCAGAGGGTGGATGCAAGGACAGGTAGCCTGGGTGGAATACACAAAGATTGTCCAAGCAGCCAGGGATCAGGTTAGGAAAGATAAAGCCAAATTAAAGATCAAAGTAAACATGCACAGGGACATCAAGGGCAAAAAAGAAAAGATTTTCAATACATTGATGATAAAAGAAGGACTAGGGAAAATATGGGCCCTCTCTAGAAGGAAAGAGATTTAGTTAAGTGGGATGTAGAGTAGGCTGAGGTACTCTCAGTTCTGTCATATTTTATTATGATTTTTATTCAGAATCACTAATCAATCTCTATCTCATTTTTTCAACCTCTGGGGCTGTGATGATAACTTTGGTTTTTTTCACCTGTTCAATAAAATAATTTTCCACTGAAAAAAGTGGATTATCTGAAACTGCAGCTTCTTAGGCAAGAAAAACTTCTTGGTTGCAAGGAAAAACACTACTATCATGACCCAGGAGAGAACTCAATATTGGAATAGTTAGAAAGATGATGTGTAGAGTTAACATATTTCTTTTGTCCTTTTCATACCTACTTAAGTTGTGAATGAAACTGAGAAACAAAGAAAATCTACAGTCACTCCAGGAGTTAAAGTGAGAGAAGACCTAGATTCGTTGTACAGACCTTAAAGGTACTTGTATTAGAAAACAAGGTTAAACAGAGAATGCTATGATTTTTATTAATTGTTTTTGGTTTGACTTTAAAAGTTCTAAGAGTTCTTTTCTGGTCATTGCAATAAATCACATTTCATTAAACAAGGTTTATTTAGCTGGTACTGTTTTAACTCTACTGAAAGACAAATTAAATCAAGACCGTGATCTACTTACTGGATTTCATTTTGGTTGGCTTGTTGGTTGGTGGGTTGGGGTTTTTTGGTTTTGTTTTGACTTACAACACTATTAGGAAAATTGGAAAAAAAGGAATAAATTACTACCTTAAGACAGTGAAGCACATTGAATTCTTAAATGATTGTGCCTATATATTCCGGAAATCCGTAGCATTCCCCTGTTATGAACATTGGCTTGATATCCAATTAGGGCTTACCAGCACTAATGACTTTAGATAATGCAGAGCAGTTATATTTCTACACTGTTGTGATGATTAAACTGTGCTTTAACAATGAGCAAATGAACAAAAGAAATTTTAATCTCCACAGATTGCAAGCTGTCACTTAACTATCCTATTTTAAACATCACATTTTCTGACATAGTGATTTGTTTTTTGGATTTGATTAGGTGTTTCTGCAATTAATTCAGTCTGTTAACTGATGAAAAAACCAAAACAAACCAGCACTGGCACATAGCCTGAACATAATTTCTGTTGCAAATTCAATTTGTTTTTTAGTTTAAAGATTACATTCCCACAAATGGTTAATTTGAACCCTTTAGCATTACATCAACACATAGGATGTTTTCTGATACTAGACATGGAAAGTGAAAGATAAAGATGAAGCCCACAAAATTCTCCTTCTTTAGGGGAGGTTGTAAATAATTTTTCAGAATTAAAAAAGTATTAGAGTTGTTAATTGAGAAATATTTGGACTGAATTTCTGTAAAAAGATTTTATAGACTTTTCAGCAATGTTATAAAAAAAAAATACTAGAAGCAATATATTAATGGGCATGGTCAATGAGGTATATGTGTGTTTTCATAATAAATTCCAAATATTCCATAATTTACTACAGAGAAACAGCTGTTCTATGCCAGGAGATATTTTAAAAGTTCTGTGATCTGTCCTTGCAGTCATTTAGTGCTGAAAAACTTTGTTTCATAAGGAATAAAGAAACATTGTTCTTTGTGATTTTAATTCAAGAAACTCCTGAAGTACTGAATATTTGGAAAGTTAAAAATGTAAATGAATGCTTTCCCTCTTCCTGCCTAGAAACCTCTGCTTTGGTTATTACATCTTACACACTACTTGTAGTTTTATTTCCTGAACATAAACTGGGAAGGTTCAGGCAAAAGCAAGAAGGATGGACAGGTATGGAATGTGTGCTTCATAATGACCAAATGAGAAGGACTCTTCAGAGTGGTAAAAACAAAATCAGGGGGAAGGTAGTGGAATATAGTGATTTTGAAAGATCTATAATATCATGACATTATTAAAGCAGATAAATAAGGATGCATTTCTCAGTGTGTGTGGCTACATTGTTAGTGTTGATTTAAATAAGAAAGTATTTGAATTTAAGAGTGTGTTCCCTTAAATTTTTGTTTTCAATCACAGCACATTTCCCACTCTGGGAAACTATGGTAGATGTTATAACAATAAAAAAATAAAATAAAATAATAAAAAAAAGGAGTTAAAATTAAGGTTTGGGCCAAGAGAAAAAAGAGAAGAGGAGGTGAAAATGGACTTCCGCATAATTTGATTTAACCCTGTATGGAGCAAAGAGTTTGTTTAGGAAGACCTCAGGAAATTAAGGGTTTACACCTTGACAGCGAGGATCCAATTGGGGATTATTTGCAGAACCAAGTACCATAAGGTACTGAACCTAAGTGTAGCATTTACATCTAATTGAAGATGACAGTGTAGATACTTTCCCAGGAGCAGGTAATTGTTTAAGTGGAGCCTATAAACTGTGATACTAGAACAGAAGCATCAGCAAGTGCAGAGAAAGGGGACAAATATCATCACCTCTCTTATTGATCTTTTTGTAGATATACACTAATTCAGCTGACTCCTCAACACAGCCTTTCCAAATTATTTCAGTACCAATCAGACTAACTGTCATGTAGAGCCACAGATGATGTTTGGAAAAAAATGTCCATGTCTGTCCTCTAGCACTTAAAGAACTAGCTCTGCATTCCAAACATCAAGCTGGAAGTGACCAACTCAGGTATTAGGAGCAAATTTCATAACTTTGTGTTGAGTCCAAAAGAATACCATGTCTAAAATAAAGCTAAAATCTATCTTAACATTTACACCGATGGCATAATTTTAAACCATACCACAAGAGGTGATTAATGATTTTGGAGGTAAATGTTATTTATTGAATTTTTTTTTCTTTTGGTCATTAAATAGCTTGGANTTATTAATTAATTATTTAGATACCTCATTTAGAGACACCTAATGTACTTTTCTAAATGTTTTGAAAATGTACTGTAGTTTTTTAATGGATTATTTCTTTAGATGAATATTAATGCATTTTGGTGCTTCTACGTCTCTGTCCCTGAGTGTTTAATGTCAAACCTCCTGTTAACTCCAACACTGTGCAATCTGCTGTTCTTTTCTTTTCAATGCTTTGTAATTAGAAATGTGCTGAATAGCAGGGGCATCATTCTCCATGAGAACTCTTATGCAAAGTAGGAATCTGAAGATAGAAAAAGTTGATGTAAAAATTTTTAAGAGTGCGTATGTAGTAAATGATGCTATTGATTTTTTGGGGGCAATGTTGCACTTGAGCATATTTTAATCATAGATGACTCAGATTTCAGTTCTTCAAAAATTTAGGTCCGGTTGTGGTGACAGGAAAAAAAAGAACCTAATGTTTTGTAATTGTAAGAAGTAACTCAAAATCGATTTTTCATGGGCTAATTAGACCGCAGTAATAAACTTACAACACCAAAATAAACATCTGTGGCTTTCAGGTCATTTTTAACTAAACAATCAAACAATAATAACATTAAGCAATATGTGTCCTTGTACCTGTAGTTTTTAGATTGATTGCCATTATAGAATTTATGTTGAAGTTCATTTCTTTATGGGAAAATTCTTCTGCACCAATTCATTCCAACAGGTGCTATAAACAGGAATGATACATTTGATATTTATAAGACCAATAAATGTACCTAAAGTTGTAATGGTAAAATTTCATGGGCAAAAATCACTGAATTAACACTGTAGTAATGATTCTACCTATATAGAAATTATCTTCATCTTTAGTGGGGCAAAATATCCAGCAATTTTAAGGTACATTTAAGAAGTAACAGTTGTGTCCATAATCCACATATCCATAAAAGCTGTAGTTTGTTATAAATAGTTCATATTTTCTGTTTGATTGTTTACACATTTAAAATGATTCTGGCCAAATTCCTTTGACCTTATATAATTATCCTTCTCCACTTTAATAATACTTTGAAGGTAGTTGTATCCTTTTCCCTTGGATATAAAACAATATGATCTTCATTAATTTCTCTTTTTACCATATCTATACTTAATTTTTCTTACTATTTCTGAAAATCATCAAAATTTGATACTGAACTCATTTTTCCTTTAAGCAAGTTTCTCATCCTTCTATTTTTCCCCTGCATTTCACTTTAAACTAGACTGTTTTATTTAAGGTTTTTTGGTTGGTCTTTCCCCCCCCCACACACATTTCTGCTCTTTCAGGTGTTTTTTTTAGAGGATAGCACTTTTAACCTTAAATCTAATTCACCCATAGAGTGGATTATCCTACTGATTTTTTCGATTATCCATAATGGCTAAAATATTTTTTCCTAATATTTGCAGAAATAATAGTTTCAGACATATTTCAAAAGTTATAGATTAAATGGATAATAAACAGAAGGATTAATAATGTTTAATAATTTCAATTATGAATCATGATAGTATATAGCTAAAGGTCCTTCCTAATAAATTATGAATTCACTAAAATTTCCTAAGCAAATCCAAATCATATGTACTTTCCATCTCAGGCTATGATGGCACAAAAATAATATCAGTCCATTCTGTCATGAAAAACCAGTAAAGAAACACTTATCCTATTTGGATAGGTAATAAGGGTGTTGAGGTTTTTTCCTTCTATCCAAAGTTGATCAAGTCTTAAGTGTTAACATGTACCCAGAAATCCATGTAATTTTTCTCTACCTACACGCAACATGAAATTAACCTAGGAGATACTGTTTTCTCTAAATGTGAAAGAGACTGAAATAAAGAACACAAATCCCTTGTTCCACTACTTAAATAAGGTATTAAAAATGTAATGTTTAAAGGGTGACAAGCATTTAGCAGCAGTAAATGTTTTACGCTCAACAGAGTTTTCCTTAAGAAATTGTGCAGCTATAGAATTTTATCACATTCTTCTGTACTGTGGTACATTGTCTTAAAGCGTGGGAATATAACAAGACAGTGATTCAGGAGTTAAGTTATGGCAAAAAGTCAATTAAAAGACAAACAAAACTAGAAGTTTGGTGGATGAGAGTCTGGACGTGCCTGGGCCGTGTGCGCTTGGAGCCCAGAAACGCCCGTGTGCTGGGCTGCATCCAAAGCCCCGTGGGCAGCAGGGCAGGGAGGGGATTCTGCCCCTCTGCCCCGCTCTGCTGAGACCCCACCTGCAGGGCTGCACCCAGCTCTGGGGGCCCAGCACAGCAAGGACAGGGACCTGCTGGAGCCAGGCCAGAGGAGGCACCAAGGGCATCAGAGGGATGGGGCAGCTCTGCTGTGAGGAAAGGCTGAGAGAACTGGGACTGTTCAGGCTGGAACAGAGAAGGCTTTGGCGTGACCTAATTGTGACCTTCCAGTACCTGAAGGGAGCCCACAGGAAAGATGAAGAGAGACTATATACAACGACCTGGGGGACAGGACAATGGGGCATAGCTACAAATTGAAAGAGAGTAGAATTACATTAGATACTGGAAGACTCTCGCTGTTAGGGTGGTGGGGCACTGGCACGTTTCCCAGAGAGGTTATCACTGCCCCATCCCTGCAAGTGTTCATGGTTAGGCTGGATGGAGTTCTAAGCAACCTGGTGTAGTGGAAGGTGTCTCCATCCATGGCAGACAGGTTGGAACAAGACGGTCCTTGAGGTCCCTTCAAACCCAGGCCATTATGTGATTCCAGAAATCTATGGAAACCTTTTTTTTTATCTCTGTGTGTCCATATGTGTACAGGAATACTTATGTGTAATCAGGAATTTAAAAAAAAAAAAAAAAAGGGCTATTACAACGGATTTATTTTACGCAGATTTCAGTTAAAGGGGCCTTTGACATCTATGGTTTGAGGCTTAAATTTCATATCTGTATCTTCCAGGATGTCCTTAGTATTTCTAAGTATTTTCATATTGATGTTGTGCTTGCAATCACTGTTTGCTGGTGTGGAAGGTTTAAACACACAGCATCATAAGCCCACCTTGCTCATGAAGCATGAGAGCATAACTAAAAGGCTACAGTCAGATTAAATATGCTCAAGAGTACCTAGAATTTGAATATTTCTCAACTTGACAACCTCTTGTAGTTTTCTTATTTTTCTATGCCTCTTGAGGAATAAATGGCTGGTCAGATAAACTATTGTGATATTTACATTATTCTCGCATCCACTACCTTCCTTCAGAGCCTGGAACCTTCCCTTTTTTGCCCTATATTAGTAAGCTTCATAACATCACTGAACACCATATAGTCCAATTCTGCTTCCTCCAGGTGTCTGAGATAATGCTCACAGTTAATATATTTAATATTTCTATGTAAAGTAAATCTACTCTTTCAAAACACTACTGTTCATGTGTGAAAAAGTACACACGCACGGAACGTGAGACCCAGGACCCAACTTCTTTTTATGTCATTAACAAAAAAGATCCTTTGAATAAGCTTCTCTCCCCTACCCTCTTTTCCATCAAAAGACGAGTCATCTGCTGAATGCCATTTTTCAGGTTGTTTTCTATTCCCTTAGTTTAAAGAACAATGTGCAATAGTTATTATTAACACAATTTAAAAACCATAATGTGTCATATATTTAAACTTAGCTAGTAGAACTGTGCTTTCCATTAAAACTTCACACTGCTTTATAAATACAACTACTCAATGATAATACTCACTTCTCTATAAAACTCTTATAAGAGAGAAATTCTCTGGAACCAAAGTTAGTAGTTTTCCAATTAAATCTGCAGGAAAAAACCCAACACAATGCACCTAGGTATTTAAATCCAAAGGTCTTATTGAAACAGTAGCTACTTAATCCCCCTAGACAGTTTTCTGAGTCTACTGATGTATCTCTATGTTTCTTCAGACGTACAAAATATTTTCTTAAATCTGTCACTGACTTGTTTAAGGTATATTAACACTTTTAATACTTGAGAAAGAAATATGAAATGGATAATTTATTGTATCCTAACATTTGGGAAAAAAAATCTCTAAAAGACTATCAAAATGCTATTTGAATAACAGAAGACCCATCATATTTTTCTTTAAAATCAGTTATGGATTCCTGGCATTCCTAAAAATCAAGTATATGGTTTCTTATAAATGCATCATTAAAATGTTTCCTGTTGCTTACAAGTTAGCTTTCTGGAAGAAAAAAAAAAACATGCCCGCATAGAGTATTAAATAAAAGATTGGTCTTACATGAGGGGCAATTATCAAAGCTCTAACCTCTTATTGAAGCAGTGAGACATGGAAGAAATATCTTGAGTCTGAAAGAACACCTGTTGAACTACTGATCTATTAAAAGTTCCCTGAAAAGCATCAGCAGGAGAAATAATGTATTTCAAATTTGACTCAATATATTCTCTTGAGAAAATCATAATAATGGGAAGAAATCATTTGCATTTCAAAAGAAAAATCAGCTATTAAGAAAGCCAATATATTTTCAAGAAAATTTCTCTACTTTAGTGTAAGACATGATTTACATACAAATTTGAAAAATTTGGTTTAATAAAAAATAAAATATTGCAGAAAGCTTTTAATGAAACAAAGGTTCTGTGTTTGGTTGCCTCTTTTCTCCCTTAGAAACCAAAACACAGCAAGTCAAGGGGATGAAAGAATGCAGTTTTTGTTAGGTACTGTAAGAGTAACATTTTCTACAACAATGGGGGAGGGGGTGATGGTTGTTATCATTATTGTTATTATTCAGATACATTTAATATGTTTACCAGGACACATGTTTAACGCTTTTTTTCAACTTCAGCC
Organism: Donacobius atricapilla; assembly: GCA_013397315.1. Lineage (NCBI taxonomy): Eukaryota > Metazoa > Chordata > Aves > Passeriformes > Mimidae > Donacobius > Donacobius atricapilla. The sequence continues at coordinate 273,160 of WBMY01004152.1, read as the reverse complement.
TTTAAAGTTTTATTAAAAATTTTTATTGTTATGCCATTTTTAAAGATGAGCACAGAGAATAATTGAAATTCACACTTTTGACCCTGGCAGATATCAGAACAGTATTTCAGCCTTTTTTCTTACTTAAGTCTTAATGTTCATCCTCTTCACCTTCAAATCTTAAATATAGAATGTGTATTTTAATGAAAAAAACACATTAGGAATATTTGATTTAATTCTAAGGTAAACCCAAGGGGTTCTGAAGATAGGGAACTCAGTTATGTTAAATGCAACGATATATCACATATATATCACAACATTCACTGTTTCACTTTGGCTGCAATCTTTAGATAAGAAGAATCTTAAACAATAGAACGCTATATACACTCTCTGAGTTTTAATCTTAAAAGCAATTAGAGCTTCTGTTGTCCTACCTTACTCATGAGGTAGTCAGGATGATCGTACAGCAGAAAAATGTACTTCAACATGTTTACCCAAAGATGAATTTTTCAGTGAGCCTTCAGAAGACATGGCCTCACCTTTCCCTTTTATAAAGGACATTCTCAAGTAGAGGGCTTACAGCAAGCTGCCTTTTCAAAACTCCTAGTCCTTCCCCTAATGGAAAATCAGGCCTTTGAGAGGGAGAAGGCTTCAAAAGCTGAAGTGAGTTTGGGTCTCTTTGGAACAATGTTGTAAAAAAGGTGGAATTGATGTGGTAGGAGGAGGGCATTAAAGAATTCAGCTTACCAGCATGGGCTGGCATATCATTTCTTTCCAGCTGTAATATCATATCCTCTTAACCCTCACATTCCTTATGTAACTCTAATGCTAATTTTTCCTCATTATACTATCACACACAATTTTTCCTGAAAAACACCACTTGCTGCAACTCCTCTACCAAGTTCATCATTCATTTTACATATCCATCAGAACAAGGCAAAAAAAAATTGCATATTATGCAAATTTTGTGAATAACCAGTCATAATTTTTTAACCAAAAAATAACTATTGCCCATTATATTGAACAGATAAGACATAGAGGAGATCAGGAAAAAATGAAAATCAATTTGCAAACTATTCATAGTAAAGCATAGAGTTGAATACAGAAAGACAAAAATGTTCAGGCAATTTTGGATAGTGAAGAACAATTATTTTAGGTGTTTCCCACTTTAATATTTCATTAATTCATAGAAAATATTTTATACATATATAATTGCACACATATTGAGTAACTTCTGTTATTCTTATTTGGTCACTGAATTTCTTATTCTTTTCTTCTTCTTATCCTTCAATCACCCTGATGACTGATGTATACCACAGTCTATCCTTGATAAAATAATTTTGAGGTAGTAGTTTACAATTCATTCCTGATGATCATTAAGGAACAAAAGTGCTTTTTAAATCAGCAGGACCCTTTGAGACATACTTACAGCACCCTCACACAAATGAAGCTCTCATGTTATAAAATTACAAATGATCTTAAAAATCATAGATAATCATAGATAATGGTATATCTGACTTATACTGGTCTAGATATTTCTTTAATCATTTATATCCTTAAAATCACTGAGGTCTTCCCGAGTTTTAAAGAGGACTATGCTATCCATAATTAATGAGAGGGAAATAATGATAACATTTACAGGAATTCAACATCACTCACAGGACTTATCATTAATATGAGTAAGAAGAAAAATAAGTTATCCTCCCATCCAAGTAATTTAAGATTCTTTCTTTGATTTTGTATAATATTCAAGTAAAGGTATTGCTACTTAAAACTAAAGATATTGTCTTGGTTAAGCTCTCTGGTGTCCAAGAAAGGCAGACTATGAATGAATATCTCTATTTAGACCAAACCCAAAAATGTTAACAGAATCATAGAATAGTAGAATATGCTGAATTGCAACGGACCCATCAGGGTCATTGAGTACAACTCCTGGCCCTTCACAGGACATCCCAACAACACCACCACATGCCAGAGAGCATTGTCCAAATGCTTCTTGAGCTTTGTCAGGCTTGGTAATACAACAATGACCCTGGCAGACTGATCCAATGCATAACCACCCTCTGGGTGAAGAACCTTTCCCTAATATCCAACCTAAATCTCACTTGACACAGCTTCAGGCCACTCCCTCAAGCTCTGTCACTGATCACAAGTGAAGAGATCAGCACCTGTCCTTACACTTCTCTTCATAAAATTGTTGAAGAAGACCATGAGGTCTCCCCTCTATCTCCTCCAGGCTGAAGAATAGTTGTAAGTAGCTTTCCCTGCTCTTTTAAACAAAACTCTGATGGTAAAATCTATGGAATTTAAGCCAGAGGCATGTCATTCAAATTTGTCCTACAGTTATAACTTTGATGCAGCTGAGTACATCAGACTTACCTGTGCTGTGTTCATGCCCACAGCAAGTAAGTAATTAATTTCCTGGGAGGTCAAGGCAGTCCCTGTAGAGTCTCTCGCAGATGAGACAACAGGCTGATTTGAGACAACAATTGGTTGTCAGGTAAGATCTATCAGTGACCTGGCAAGGTCTGGCAGGAGGTCTCCAGGCAAGAATTTTGGACAGACCAGGAGATTCCTCCATTGGACTGCTGCTGTGCCTAGACCAACCAGTAGTCACTACCTGTACCTTCTGATTGATTAATTCATGCTGGATTGACATTCTGGGCAAAGAATCTGGCTATGCAAGGGACTTGTTGAGGTAAATATTGCTGTGGGTGAAGAAACTGATCAAATTGAACATAGATAATTTTTAAAACTCTTCTCATAGGTGCAGAAATGGTAATGATAGTTTCTTCCATGTAGTTAAGATAGGTAAAAGGTTTAAGATAATAGATCATGCAGATGCTATAGGGATTATGTGCGACCATACTGAATCTGGACTAAAAACATATGGCAGAACAGTTTGGGTAATCTCACATCATGTGAGTGTTTCTGTGCAGTTGCAAAGACATTCAACAGAGACTCAAGTAAGCATCTGGACAGCAGCTGACAATGTTGCTGGAGAGATTCAATTCCCAATGTATTATACTTTACAAAAGATTCCGCAATTTATTTCTTTTAAATGCTTTAAGTACAAATTAAAAAACACACATTTCATAAAAAACACCAACATGAAGACAATAAGTCTCATTCCTGTGAAATCTTGATGGCTGTTCAGAATCATATTCAGAGCCAGCAGTTCATACAGGTAATATATTAATATTATAAAAGATGTTTCACCTTGTTAAACGTCAAAGAACACTACATAGACAGAGAGATTTAATTCAAGTCACCTTGGAGACAGCATATTTTCCTATCTTCTCTTACAAAAAATTTTCGGGGATGTATTTACTAAGTCATTAAATCTAAATACTGAGCTACAGAAGAATCAAAAGATAAATGAATTTTCTCCTGCTCTTGTGAGAGGTGAATCAAAATTTTGTCTTTTTGGAAGATTGCATTTAAAGACTCCCCTTTTAATTTTTTTCTCGATTTTGTTTGGTTTTGGATTGTTGCTTTTTTTTTTTTTTTTTCCTTGAGATCACTTAGATGTCTAATTGGTTAGTTCATTCATTTATAAGGTTTTGACAGCATTTTGTGTGCAGGTGTTATAGGAACATGTTATGTTTTTAAATAGCTTCTTTGTTTATTCCTTGGCTAGCAATTTCCTCAAAGAATAAAAAGGCAGTGGCATAGAAACTGAGCTGAGAAACAGTGGATGTAGATGTTCCCATGTAAAGATATCTCATTTTATGAAATACTTGATGGAAAATAGCAGCTTATATATTTTCCAAATTTTTTATTGAAAGAGTAATAGTGGAATAAAAGTGAAATACACTGAGTAGAAATTATATTTGAATTAGTAATGGCATTCAGAGTTATGTTTTATTCCTAAAACAAACCTGAGTTTCAGGAAAAAGATAAAGAAAGAAAGGAAGTAGAAGATGAAAACCCAGAAAGAGAGGATGAAAAACTTTTGGAGAGTTCTGACACTCTAATTCATAATTTAATAGGGAAATTTTTAGGAATATTAGCAAGTTTGGTATCTTAGGTGACACAACAGATTCAGAGCATTTAACTCGGTAATGTAATTCCTTATTAGGATGTACACTATGTGAAAACACTATATGCACTTTGACTTGTCAGGATTATTAAAATAATAAAATTTCTTTGGGATCTCAGATTTTGGTATCCCTCCGGAAAGCATGAGACAGAGATATCATTGTAACCAATATTGGTATTCTGAGTTCTGTTTAGTGTTGGTTTAGGATACTGCTTATCTTCCTTATGAAGTAATTTGTGAAAATTCTTATATTTTAAACTAAAACCTAGATCAGGGGAAATAAGCTTCACCCCTGATTCAGTTAGATTTCAGTGAGAAATTAGAGAGGATAATCTTCTCAAGCAGAAACTGTCAGTATTGGGAGCCAAAAAGCCAAATATATGCAAAAAAAGGTAACATTCTCTTTTGCGAATGTAAAAATGAAAATTTATACCTGTCTGTATTTTTATGACATACCCACTTTATGCAGCTAAAAGGGATAATACAGGTGCTGGCATTTGTAAAATCTTTTTCCATGAAAACTGAATCTTATAGAAAACCAGGCTTAGATTTTTTTTCCTTTTTCATTCAGTACTGATATATTTACTTCCCTCTGGGTGTGTGAATTGGTTCAACATTCCATTATTTCTTTTGTAAACCACAGTTCTGCTAAGAATTCTTTATTGCTAACATGTTCAAAATATTTTTGATTTTAACAGTACTCTACTAAAAATGATTACTGAAATCTCTTGATAGAGAGGAAAAGAAAGGGATCAAATATATCTGGGATCAGGCTGAAAGACATTTGACAGTTCTCAGCACTTCCGTTCCCAAAACAGTGAATGAAAACAGTGTTCAATATTTGATATCCTGAACACAGTTAGTTGTGTCAGCATTTCTGATTAGAACCTGGTTCTACAGAAGAAGGTTTTTGTTTGTTTGTTTGGTCCCTTTCTTTAACAGGGAATAATTCTTAAAAAAGTTTTATTGTGTTGGGACAAAATAGGTTTATAGACCTAAAGATAATAATCAATCTTGTTTTATTTAACCCTCATGAAATATTTTCTTTGTGTGTAATTTCAGAATATTCTACATGCAAAATAAACATTAAAAAAGAGGGTATTAAGGTATAAAAGAAGATGCCACATATAAGTATGGATACGTTTCAGAGAAAGTTTTTCTGAGCATGAATACATATAAGAATTTTTCTGTTCCTGATGAAAGGCAGTCAGAAAAAACTTTTAGAATTTAAAATATGATGATAGACTTCAGTGGCATTTCAAATGAAGGTTTTCAGAAGTGAACTGAACTGAACTGAACTAAAGATGGAATCTTCTGCTGTGTAAAAAAACGAGGTTAGAATCTTCTGAGGAAATAGCAGCTCATGTTTTGTCCTATCCATTTCTACTTCTGATGCCCAGAGAATTAAGGGTAAACTTTCCTGTCTGAGGTGAAGACAATTAGAGTTTATTCCAATTTGTTGCTATTTCATGGTGTGAACTCCTAGTGATCCCAGCTGCTCACATGCTAGACCTGCAGTTGTTTCTTATCCTTCTCTCTCCAGGAACATCAGGGACTTTATCGGCTCATCCCTCCTCCTGTGCCACAGCAGCAGGTGAAATTCAGAGACAAAAGCAGCTCTTGGTTTCCCTGCTACCACTAACTGTCATGACAAAATGCCACTAGTTTTTACTATTTCCTTTCAGAGCCTTCAACATCACCTCTTAAATAGGTCTGAATATGTAAATGGTGCACCTCTTCCATTTAAATCTGTGTTTCACTGGGATATTCAAATGTGCTTATGGGTTTTTACAAAGATATATATTAAAACCTATGTTTTTCTAAATATTTCTGGGCAGGTCAGTCATGTCTTTCGTGTTTCTTGAATCCATTAATTCTAACAAAATTTATAGAATCAGATAAGGTACAACGCAGTAAAACAGATGATTTATATACAAGAAACGCTTTGTGCAGGGCATGATGATAATGTTTTGCTACTTTAAATACATATGAAACTAAAATACAACAAAAGAGCTCTGCATATAGCTTTGACACAATAATGAGTTTAACTTGGTACCACAACTAATTTAAATAATGCAACTTTAATGATGTGCCCTTTTGCATTTGTTTTTACTTTTCATGAGGCACATTTTGATCATTTTTACTTTGAAAACTGTATCTTTTAAAACTTTTAAATCCATCTCCTAGTACTTAGCTTTTCTGTTAAAAATCTCATTAAATATGTCCCTTTAACTAGGTGTTTGGAAGATCTTAACATACGCAGTTTATGACTGTACTAACATTTTTCATATGAAAAAAGTCTCATTCATTTGGAATGAGATTTAACCTGAATAATTGGCATTTGGCAGGGTGGATGATGCTTCTGAATAAGAACAAAGCTCCCTAAAGATAAATAGTTTTGGTGCATGTTCATATTTTTTGTTTTCCAGCATTTGTTAATTGCTCCTTAGAGAGAAAATTTTTCTGGAAATCTCAAACGCTTTTTTAGACACCCATGAAAATTCAGAAATAGAAGTACCTTGTAGCAAACCCCCACAAGACTGCAAAGTTATCAGCCAACAGTGCACAGCTCTAACATATGAATTATTTCTCTTGTGCAGAACAAAATAAAAAATATTTAAGGGTTGTGCATGCACACAGATAGATGGACAATGCAGGGCTTGCAGGTTCTGCATCAATCCTCTGCTCAGCTGTCTCCTATAGAACTGACTTCCCCAGAGAAAACTGAAGCAGGGATTTTTTTTGGAGGGGCTTATTTTTTATTAATAACACATACATGGTCTTCATTTAACACTGCAGCAGCATATGGGATAAAGTAATATTGAAATAATGTATTGGAGACGTTTTGAGACGAGCTAATGAGTGTAACATGAAAGACAGGCTCAGGGGGTTAATAGAAATTTGCTGTTAGTGGAAATAAAAGGAACATATATAACAAAAATTCCCACTAAAAACACACAACCCCCCTTATATTGTATTTTATAGTACAGAACCATGCCACTTTTCCCCTTTTCCAGGCTAGGTTTTTGGTACATCCCTATGAAATTTAACACAATACGAATACAAGTAATTATGCTAACAGAACTTATTTTATGTCCTCTGAAAATTCAAAGAGCAGAACTAGCTATAATAGATAATTATTTATATACCATCTTCTTTTACCACAATTATATGTTACTGTTAATTACTATTGTTTGGTATTAGTCAAGACAGGTTTTGCTACATGGGTGTGATGAAATAAAACCAAATTATGTGAAAAGAAATATACATATATATTTAAAGGCTACATAGCTGAGTATTGGAAAAGCTTGTACAGGACCTGCAAAACAGATCTCTAAGCATCAGTTTATGTGTTAAAAATTTGCAATGGAAATCCCATTTGCAAGGAAAGAGATTTTGTAGACTTTACACATTGTGTCCTGAGAGCTGCAAGCTCATTGACTATTCATAGGTGATTGTATCAATAATGTTATTAGTATTTATATTTCCCTGAGTCATTTGATGTATTTTCTGGGGAATCATTATATACAAAAGATAAATAATTCTCATTCCTGATCCTCTCGTTCAGATTGTATCCCTGAGGAAATAGAATTGACTTTTATTTGTTTGGAGGACATGGTGAAGTAAATACCTTGCCTATCACAGTACTGCAAAGCCCCTTAAATGGTGTAGAAGAATTTCTGATAAGGGACAAGTTTGCATCCATTTGAATCCTATTCTCAAATAGAGGCTGGATAACAGAGGAGGAAGGTGAAGGAAAGTGAAGGAATCTAAAGCTCTTCTACCAGATTTCCCAACTATTTCCACTTTTTCCTCTCATCTGGCCCTTCTCCCCTTGCTCCTTCCAGGCCTTTAATACACCTATATAAATACACATGGGGGTTTTGAGAGTGTTTTCTCCTTGACTATTTTTGACATTTGTTATTACTGTAATTTGTGAAAACATGTAGTAGTTAGCTATGTTAGTGAATCTGTAATTTTACAAGTATTTTGCACTTTTAATGTACCTTACTTATAATAACTGCTCTGCCTGTTCTCTCCATCTAGAAAGGGAGTAAATTCATTCTGCAGGGATGGCTTTGCTGAAGTGCAAAGGGTCTGAAATATAAAAAAATTATGCTGATGAAGACCGCTGTAACCTTCCAGCCCAGGGACAATGCCTATGTAGTGGTTTCACATTCGCTGAATTTTTTTGTTAAATTTAGTGTAGTGGTCTATCTTCCCACTATGGAATAAGATTAGAAGAAAGGCAAAACAGGCTTA
>WBMY01004152.1:243068-264650 GCA_013397315.1 Donacobius atricapilla | reverse complement strand
CTCCATCCCTTGGTCTTATGGGGTGGGTTTGGCCCAGCCTGGGCTCGGTGCTGCTCCCTGGGGACCCGGGAAGGTCATCTCCCTTGGTCCAGCCAGTGGAGTGGCCGTAGGATCGGCTGGATGTCAGCAGCCGTGGCTCCCCTTTCTCTGCCGGCATCTGCTGGACTCAGGGACCCGGCTTGGCTCCAGCCAGGGCCAGCAATGTCCCGGCCCCAGGGGTGGTGGGTCCTGAGCTGGGCCCTGCTGCTCCCCCCTCATGGCAGGTCCACAGCAGGAAGAGAGCTTTCTCAAAGTCCCACCTGTATTTAAGGCATGTGTCCCAGACGTGTACACTTGTATCCAATTAGCCAACCTGGCTTTCAGTTTTAAAGCAGATCACTAGTTGGTTTTTACCATTCATGCCAAACCAATACAGCCTCTTAGAGATTAAGGGAACACATGTCATGACTGAGCTACAAAGCACTCCACGAGAAGAATTGCCAGGCACTTTTCTTCCTAAACTGATTGAACACTGATGAGAAACTGCTTACTGTTTCATTCTTTCCACTTAATATCAGATTGCCTTGGTGACAGATGCTGCTCAGTGAGGACTGTTACATTCACATTCTAATTACTCAAGAAATCAGCAGGTTTCTTTTTCCCTACCAAAACATCTATCTTCCCACTTCTTGCCAAGGAACTCTGCCAAGTTAATCTATGTACAGATATTACAATTTAGCAACAGTTTTTGTATCACGTGGTGAAGAAGTTGTGCCACACTAGAAGCTTTTGCTAGTGTTTTCTCACTCTATTATATGCTTCTAATAGAAATGTGGAAAATCTGCATTGTTTTCTGTGGTCCAAGCATATAGTGTGGTAATTTAAAATATCTACATAATAAATATTTTCTTTCTCAGTTTGGGTACCTTAGAAAACTACTTATAATTGTGTAAGATATGCTCATATCTTATATAGATATGGAAGAAAAATAGTTGTATTTTATTTAAAGATGAATCTAATAAACGTAAATGTTAAAATACCATTCTGTTTGTATGTATGTATGTATACATGTATATATATATGTATATATACATACTCATCAAGACTTTCTTAGGGTAATACTTCAAAATATATTCAAATAAGGATTCTTATATCCAGTTATAGTAATTCCAACATTTACATTCCAGATCAATGTGGGCAATGAAAATACTGCCAAATACAATATCCTTAATTTTTTATACAGTAATCTTATGAATACCTATCCTCCTGTTTTGTCATGCTACACTCACCCTTCTGAATCCCTTCTGGCTCTGATTGTGGACAGCTTTAGCCATACCCAAGCAATGAGACTGTTGAAATGTCTCTTTGGGAATGCTAGAGTGAGCACCAGCATCCCCAGATCTCTCTGGGAAGAGTGTGATGCTGCCGGTTGGATCCATTCCCTCTCGGCCCTGGAGTTCCCTTGGCTTTGTTTTCATACTTCTCTCATTCATGCCTGCTCCCTGTGCCTTGAGTCCAGGAAAGGGGTGACTTGCACTGGAAGCCTCAGGGGCTGTTTGAAATGCATATGAATCATTTCAACTGAATACACTTCCTCACACCACAGTTCTTGTTACCTTATAATTTTATGGAGTTTTTTTCATATCAGGTTTTCCTGTCCCAAATCTCAATACAAAAACATCATTTCCATCAAAAGGGGCCAAATTATCTCACTTTTATTTCTTAGAAGAAACTCTCTGTTCTGTGTTGTATTCCTTGGCTACTTCTTATTAACCGAAAGGCTCAAGAGACGTATTTCGGTTGTCAGTTACTGTCTGTGTAACAGAAATCCCTTGTGTTTTCCAGAAGTCTGCAGAATATGATCTTCAAATCTGAAACTCTACCAAATGCTGTCAGAAAAGTCTAGGTACAATGCATGTCATAGAATACATTGATTTGTGACTACAGTAAAAATACCTTCAAATCACTCCAATGATTTAATGAGACATACTGGTCTCACTTGAAATCAAAATTGCTATTGTTTCCTCAACCAGACTTCCAAATTCCAAAACATCTTCCTCTTTTAAGTATTTTGAAGATGCCTTCTGCAAAAATATGACATCCTTGCAATCGTGTATAAAAATCAATTGTCCATTGCTCAAAATAGACATTTTTTCCTAACCCATGATTATATCCATCTACACGACTCCTTCCTCAAAAGAAATGCTTCTGCTTTTAAAGGAATCTGACCTGCCAGCATAAAAAAAAAGGACTACATGAATTTCTGAGGGATACCTTTTTATATTTCTCCCACAACTTTGCCACCAACCAATCCACACAACCATAGACTTTCTCTGGTTTCTAATTTGCATAAGATAGAGGAGCACTGATTAAGAGGCAGAAATTTTAGAAGGCTTTATAGAGAAGCTAAGTATTTATAAATTATCTTATCACCAGTATTTGATTAGAAATATTAAATTTCAACTAACATTTTAGAAACAGGTTGAAAATCACTAGTAATTCAGGTCTGAGTGTCATCCTCTAAATTTTTACAGTAGGTATAAACTTAGTTGTGGAATGCCTTGTTACCTCTGCTTTTGGCACCATGATTTGGCAGTTTTATTAAGTTTTTAAATATGTAAATATACACACATGTAATAAAAACTTCAATCTCTATCAAGGATCTTGAGTAGAAATGCAAAAAGACCTTGACATATAGTTCTGGTAGGTAATGTTAGCTCCCAATGCTCACTTAGATTATGACCCTAACCTTATCACTTTTTTTTCCCCTAAACCTGGGTTCCTAAGTACTACAAAAATGTGCACATGAAAGACCAAGTTTGCAAGGAGATTTAAATATAATTAGTGCACCAGTTTGTATGTTGGACAAAGTAAAATGGTTATTCTAATTAATTACAAACTTTACTCAAAAACTGTATCATTAAGAATATCGCCCCTGCAATAATAATGCCAGTGAGATAAAACTAATGTTACAGACAACAGAAATATTGCAGTGAATGGTGAGTTAATTGAAATAAAAGAAGCAAATGAGAATTCTTACTCAAGAGAATCTGTACACTTTGCTGTTCATGGGCCAGTAAAATGAATGATGGCAAGGAAAGTAATGTTCAATCTGTAACAGCAAGTGAACATATTGTTTTTATTTTAAAAAGTATGTTAAAGAACCATGGGATTTTTATTTAAAAATATCTATAATGTTAAGCATCACCTTAGCTGATGATAGCTTGATTAGTTCTGACTTCCTGCATACACATTTTAGAGCAAGACTCCACAGCTCCATTTGCTGGCATTGTTTGGTTTTTACATCTGCTCTCAGTGTTTCGACCACTTTGAAAAATTCTTTGGTACCTGGTTATCAGTCAATTTCCTCTCTCTTTATTGTTTTAATTATTATTATACTCCTTTAAAGCCTTTTGTTTTAGCTATCATTTCAAAGTTTGGTAGCATTTCAAACTGTGTATGAAAAAGTTGCATTCAGCATTAGTGACAGACTTTGTTTCTCCTTTAAGAAGCAGGCAATAGTAGCTACTTACTGTACATCTTTCTAACTGATCTTTTCCATGGGTAAGACATTCTTTAAAAAGGACTATGTGGCCCAGATTTATATTAAATACCAAATACAAAGTAACTTTTTGAATTGTATACTAAGAATATTTCTTCTTCCCACAGCTATCCTTTAATTTTTTCAAAAATTATGTAGATTCTAGTTTTATTGAATTGTTAGGATTTTACAAGCCTCATCTTCTAAAAATCAATTTCAAAGTTGACTTCTGACTTTTTAGCTCATAACTTTAGTCTCTTGTCATTTGATCCCTGAATAATGTAGATATCATTCTTTTAATCAGAATAAATAGCTGAACAGGAAAGCTTAGTATTATTGCTATTTCATTTTCTCCTTTCTGTACATTCAGATAGATTTCCTAGGAGGGATGCTCTTTCTCTTCCCTTTGCATTTGTCTGGTCTCTTCGCACGTATGCGCTTTCTCTATTTTTCTTTTATGCTTTATATTTTTTGATGGTTTTCATTTTCACTTTAATCTCAAGAGGACAGCACTGTGTTGAGGCACATGCTGTAGCTATAGTACTTGTTAAAGATTTCATGTAGCATTTCGCAAGCTGAAGTTCACAAAAGCAAGTAAAAGAGGAAATAAAATTGGATGGCAGAAGTCAGCAACCATTCAGAGCTACCTGAGTCAGCAGCCACTTTAGAGGGGGAAGCAAAGGGCAGAACTTTTGACAGCAAATGGTTACATGAGCAGCCTACCATTACGTGTTGGCAGTAGTGCAATTTTACCAGTAGACTGGAGTGAGCATAAACATCTGCATTTAGTGATTACAGTGTATTTCCACTTCAGCTCCTTTAGAAGGAAATCCATAACATTCCTCCAGAAAATGTAAGCTGCTGTCAGCTAAGGATTACATAGTAGATGAGGATGAGACCGTCAACATTTTAAAAAACTAGATTTACAAATAACACTGAGCTCATCAGATTATGACAGAAGAAAGTAGAAGAAATGGCCTACAAATCTGTTAGGCTGAAGAAGCATCAAGCACAGAAATACATTTACCCAACACATCATGCAGGAAATTTATTTTTTACAGATGAAGACAGTATTTGCACAGAATTCAGACGAAGACTAATGGTGGTCTCTTTTACAAGGACAAGATGGTAATAAGACATGTCACCACCCTATGTCTTTGTGAGTCAAAAGGTTTGGCTGGAACAGGATTTGGAAGAAAGGGCCAGGATCCAGTGATGCTGTTTGACAATACACATATATGTCAACTAATCTTGACTTCCAGTTTAGACCAAGATCATCAAGATCCAAGTCTTCCTTAGAGCAAACTTTGAGGTAGCCTCTCTTCATTACTCATGAGCTGCAGGGCCAGCTGAAGCATCAAAACAGGGGGATAATAGCTGTCACTAAATTAATCTCACCTGAATCAGGCTTTGATATTTATTTCAGCCTTCAGAAAATTAATCTGGCCATTTTTAACCATTCTTTCCCAAACATTTCTTCCTTTCATGAAAAAAAGTGGGTATGTTGCTTAGGAAAATACAGGAATCACAGACGCACTGAAAACAGGTAACCAGTGAGATGCCGTGCCTTCCTATTCCTGCTGGAATGGCTTTCCAGTAGCAGGGCTTAATTAAACTGAGATATAGTAATATGTAAGAAGATATTTTATATTTAAGAATACTGAATTCCTAAACACAGAAAAAAAAATTACTGTGAGGACAGCAATGGAAGGGACATTCCAGAGAGAAAATGAAGTTATAAAGATTGCCATCTCTTAAGGTTACAAAACCAGGGAGTGGGTCCTTGGAACATATTTTCCCTTTGGTTGTCAGAAGCAGCACACCATTTATATTTTTTCCCTTCTTTTTAATTCAAACAAAGGAGTGAATGAATGTTTTAGGCCACAGTCCCTTTAAAATAAACAGACCGCAGAAATAAACAAATAAAGCTGGTCCCTGTTCTCAGAGGAAGAAGAATGCAGGTCAGATACAGCAGAAGGAATGTAATTAATTTCAATTGTGGTAAACAAAAGCAAGTACACAAGTTAAATACAAACCCAATCTTGTAATGTATGCTCACAGATGAGTTTATTTTCCTTTCCCCATTTGGCAGTGCAACTTTAAAAGAGAATGCATTGAAATTTCTCCCTTTGGAAATATTCCATTATTCTATTTCCCCAGTTTATATTCTAATTAACCCACTGGGAGGATAATGTTCTAATTAAGTAGCCTATATGTAGGCCTGTTTTATTCCTTTATGGACATATAAAATCCCTAAGCAAATTTTCTAGCTTTTGACAACCCTTTCATGCAGAAATCATTCCTAATATCCCATCTAGACCTCCCCAGTGCAACTTGAGGCTGTTTCGTCTTGTTATGTTTGTTACTTGGGAGAAGCAACCAATGCCCACCTGGCTACAACCACAATAACTAAGGATCATCTGTAATCATTGGTTCAGTTCAGATTATATGTCACAAGATGTGAATGTTTATGTTATTTACTGAATATTTTATGTGAGGGAAGAATAATTCTAATTAATCTTACTTTCATTTACTCGTGAATAGCTTATTAGATTGGTTTTCAGTTGTATTTTGTTGCTTTTCCTACTGAGATTCTTACGGGTTTCCTTTAATGATATCTCCATAGATCTCATAGAATGCATTCTAAAATCTAGGAAATTATCCCACAACTGAATTGTTCCATTCACTCTTCTCCTTGATCATACAAATAAAGGCAGTAGAGTTTTTGTTTTGCTTTCTTTTCACATTAAGAGCCATAACTTATATCCAAAAATATATACTATGTTCAGAATGTCAGAATATAGGAACAGATGGACATTCATGTGATCTGTACTCTGATGCCTTGTCAGACCTGATCAATAGACTACAGCTGTGTTTCAGAGAATCATAGGATGGCTTGGGTTGAAAAAGACCTTAAAGGTCATTCAGTCCCATGCCCCCTGCCATAGACTTTCCACTAGACCAGGTTGCTCAGGGCCCCATCCAACCTGGCCTTGAATACTTTCAGGAATGGAGAATCCTCAGATTCTCTGGGCAACCTTTGCCAGGGCCTCACCACTCTTGAATGTTTGCCATTAAAAACCTCTCAATAACAATATAGGTTGTTGTTTACAGTTTTTACTACTAATGTTTTCCTGAAATCTTATTTTATCCTTATCCTATGGATGCCAGTTCTAAGTATCACATATTTGAAAGTCAAGACACAACTGAAATTAATTAAGTGGTTTTATTAAAAATTAAAAACAAAATTAAAATGGGCCATGTAAAAACATCTGTATTGGTTTCACCATTGACTTAAACAGAGCCAGGAATTTACTGCAGGTGTAAAAGATGTAAATATATTATATATGGGGCTATTTTCTCACATGGAATTTTGTAGCCAGAGTCAATAACTGAATTTTTCTTTGTTCTACTCTTGTTTTCACTAGAAACCACAAAGCATTCCTGTGGTTTTTGCTTCTTTTTGGTTAATAGTAAAAAGGAATCTCAGTAAAACCTGAGCCATTAGAGAATTATGTCAAAATGAACCCCAAAACTGAGTGAAATTTAGCAAGATTGCTAAATTGCTAAATGCGTTTCCAGACGAAAGGACACTAGAAAAATCAGTAGTGATCAAGGAAGTTCTAAACATGAAAATTCAATCACAATGCTTCTAGTGAAAACACTACCAAAGACTTACAGTGCCTTGTTCTGAACCTCTGCTTATCCACAACTACAGCACAGGGAATCACTGATTTTGGAAACAGAAATCCAATTATTTTATCGTTTATGCTTTTGACCTACATCTTCTCTGATGATAGAGCATCTCAAATCAAAACTTTTCTGGATTCCTGGAGAAGGATTCTATTGCTTGAACCATGTAAAGACAACATTACTTAAAGCAATTTCTGGTTGTAAGTAAACCTATTCAAGAGACATTTTCCAGATTCTTATGATAAAAACCTTCTATTAATTTTGTTTATTTCATTTTGCATTACAGTGGCTAACTTTGATTAGAAAAGTCACACATGCAATATGAAGGACTAGACAAATTCTGATTCTCAATTGAAATTGTGTACTGGTTCTACTTTTATTTACTTATATGAGACTGGAAGATAGGAGTTTTCTCTCACTTTGTTTCCCTTATCTTTGCTGAATAGTGGCAAGACTTCACTATAACTGTAACACCATCACCAGACACTTCTGAAACATAAGAGAGATGACGTGCTCTCAGTACAGTTATAAATTATTGAAGTCTAGAAGAAAATTATATTTCACATACTGAAAATTAGAGTCAAGGTAGAAAATATCTCTCTTCTTTTGTGTCTAGTTATTTTAGTTTTCCTTATACCCAGCCTATTCCAAGCTCACTGAAGATTTTAGAAGTTTTGCTTGCATGAATACCTAAAGAAGGGACTCCTGTGGTGTGTTGTATGAGATTTGGCACTACTTGGAAAGCTCTTCTAAAGATCTATGAAATTATAAATCAATAATTCAAAACCACCTAGAACTTTACTCCCTAAAATCTAAAATGAATTTAAAAGAAGTCTGATATTTACACCTTCAGGTTCATTAGGTTAATCCATGTGGAACTTCTTTAAACTCACAGTATTTGCCCCTGTGGAGCTTTTACAATTTTGTAAATCAATATTGAGGTATGCTTTCACCCACCAGAGAGAAAGAGCATTTTTGAACCTCTTGCAATCTATTCCATCAATGACTATCAACAGGGTCTTAAATCTCCTGGTTATAAGCCTTCTGAGAATAGACACAATGGCAGAGTTTGGAATGTTTATGAAATGTTTGCTGAAAACCAGTGCAGGTTTATTTGTGGGTCTTTGTCTCTCACAAGTATGTATAAGCATTTAGCCATAGGGCAAACCATGCACCTGGCAGTTCAGCTCCATCCAATTATGCCAACAGTTTCCAGGCAAAAACTTGTGTTAAAAGAACATAATCAAGTGACAGTGCAGAGCTCATGCTTTACAGTGCTCAATTTTCAAGCAATTTCTCAGTGGAATATAACTCCTAGCATTGTAGTTTCTTTCTTCTGGTTTACTGGATCCTTCCCCACCTGAGTTAAAGATTTAACATACAACTCAAAAGAAAAAGAACAGAAGTAAAAGATAATCTGCACTGTGTCCTAGTGCAATTTGTTGCAGCTGTTCTACTACATTTGCATATCTTTTTTTATCATGGAAATTTTCATAAATACCTATTTCTTGTTCACTGTAGAAAATTACAAATGTGCAGAAGTACAACATGCATTTGGAATAACTGAATCTGACCCTTGCTAACTATTTTGAGAAAAGAAATTTCATTTTGATTACTAAGTTAATCTATTTTTCCTATAACTTAACATATAGCTATTTTATATCATGCTCCACAAAGAAAAAATTACATTGTCAGTTAGAGTTCTATTTTTATTTGTAAGTTTAAACATTAATACTTATTTTCTCTGATGTATATTTCTAAGAAGATATTTCTGAATCAGAATCTTGTAGATATCATAATTATGTTGAAATAACACAATTTTCACTGTTAAGCTGTTGCTGTAATTCTACAATGACCCCATTTTTATTCAGACAATTGGAGATACAAAATCAAAATGGGAAACTGTCTTTATGTACCTCTTAAGAGAGATCCATTTCTGAAACAAGAAAACCTGCTTTTCCCAATAAGACTGTCTTTGCTTCAGATCAGTAATATCTTAATATGAAAAGTGAGAGTAGTTAACACAATGCATCACATTTCTTTTCAATACTACATTATAAAAAAATAATAGATAAGTTATATTTCATCATTTTTCTACTAAAACTACTTAAAAGTCATTACATTTTAACATATGATCTGATCGTTTTTGTTAAATAACATAAAAACATTTAACTTTCTATATTTTGATTTGAAACCTTAGAAGTTTTTAGTACTTTTATTTCAGTAACATAGGCAACTAGCACAAAAACACGTTGTTTCTGTGACCCTACAACTGTCCAGTTTTACTGTAAATCTTCACTGTTTGTTACAATGCTTCTTTCGTCTAGACTAAAAACACTTTGACATTCTTAGTTTGTTCTAGGTCAAAGTTTTTAAGCGTGTAATCAAGTCAATAGTCAACATTATGTCTCTTGAATATACTGAATATATTTAACACAAATATATTTAAATAATAGAATCATAGAATGGCCTGAGTTGAAAGGGACCATAAAGATCATCTCCTTCCAACTCCCTGCATGGGCAGGGACACTTTCCACTGGACCAGGTTGTTCAAGGCCCACCCAACCTGGCCTTGAACACTTCCAGGGATAGGACACCATATCTGTTGATTTAAAACATCTTTGCAAGGCAATTATGTGCAATTTTTATATTATCTCCCATTATTAGAACTTTTCTCTTTTCAATAGGAAACATAGAATTGCATCAGTTCTAGTCTTACCACCTTTGCATAGAAGTAAACTGATTTCCTTAGCTTGTTTACTGTGAAAAGAAAAGTCTTAAATAATCAAAGAATATGGGCTAAAATGAAGTGGTTTTACAATTTTTTTAAAAAGCTATATATTAAATTGCAATTATTCAGGGATAACTTAGGGTAATTTGATTAAGGTAATGGAGCCTGTGAGAAATAAACTAGAAAATTTCAATTCAAAGAATGAATGCTTTACCAGTCTTCTGAGAAAAGGAAACTTTTTGATTGGTGTCTTTAATATGTGGCAGTTACACAATAACTTTTAGACTTGCATTTCTTCAGAGAAGGAACTGTCTTATTCGAGATCTACATAAAGGTGTTTGTATATCTGTTTGAAGACTAGAAATCACACACAAGAACACATTCTCTTTAATGACAGCTTATAAAAGGTAATAATAATTCTTATTATGAATATCAGAATCAAATTATTCTGAATCTCATACATACATGATTCTGAAGGGGGGATATGAAATTTTCAAACATTATTTTAATGTCACTATTAATAAAGTTGTTCCATGATAAAGGACTACCGGTTTTAAAATGAGTATGGAACTTATTAAAAAATGTGTCATGAATGTTTAGTGAGGAGAGCACAGCAAATGAGTTTATGTTTTGAGGCATAAACTATATAATTTAGTCAAGATGTTTGTAGAGAATGCCCAGAATCTCTAAAACTTTGCAGGTGGTGTTCTCTGATATCTCTGTGTTGCACCTCATATATTTGATTACAGATTTAATATTCTGAGTTTTGCTAGTGAGCCAGGAAATATACAGAGCCTCCATTTGAAGGGGTGATTACTATCTAGAACTGAATATATGTTGGAGATTTTGTAAACAGACTACACTATCTATCAGGAATACCGATGTAAAGGTTTTCTGTCAAGATTGCAGTTTCTTTTCCACAAATAATATATGTGAATGCAAAATCATTAATGTGGTATTGAACATTGCCATTAAAGCAAATTTAGAAGTACATTAAACAGAGCTTGGTTTCTCCATGCTCTTACACCAAAATGAACATGGGGTTTGGTTAACTTTCCTCATAATATTTTTAAGCTTATTTTTTGCATCCACAACTTAGAATCATAGAATCATCAAGGTTGGAAAAAACCTCCAGGATCATCAAATCCAGCCTTTGATTGAGCACCGCCTTGTCAACCAGATCAGAGCACTGATTTCCACTTCCATATTGTTTATTTAATACATCCAGGGATGTTGACTCCACCACCTCTCTGGGCAGCCCTTTCCAATGTTTGACAATGCTTTCTGCTCCTCCTGATGTGGAGTCTGGACCTCCCCTGGCACAGCTTGAAGCTATGTCCTCTTATTCTGTAAAAAACATAAGCCATTATGTCTTAGTTTTAGATTTTCATTCCAGGGTTATCATGAGAGTTTGTGGAGGAATAAAACTAGCAGACCTGATTTTATATAGGGGATAAGAATACAAAATGTACTTTTATAAAAAACATGTTCTTTGGAATTAAAAAATACTCAACTAAACCATGACAATTAAACTGAAGGAAATGTGACTCACTCATGCAGTGTCTTGTTTGTCAAGTGGATGATCACATACTTCTTTACTTCACAATCATTTCTTATCAAATTTAGTGCAGTATACAGGGAGCACTATAGTAACACTCAATTGCAGTGCACAGAGACAGGGACGTATGTCATCTGGAAATAAGGCAGACAAGGTGGCAGAGTATATAGCTGTTAGCTCTTTGGATATGCATACAGGGATGTGTACAGCTATATAGCTGCATATACCTTTCTTCAAGGAACTACTGAGTTTTTGCACATAACGTAGGCCTCAGCATAGTCTATTTTCAAGACAGACAAATCTGAGACAGAAGAGGCACAGAAAACATTTCAGGGAATGTAAAAATTCTGTTTATGGGAAATGATTGAAAATGCTTGATTTGCTTAGACTGGCACACTGCAATCTCACAAGAGATATGTTTTTTTCTCTATAAATATATGGGAGAAGAGTTGAATATAGAACAAAGGAAAATTGTTCTGGGATTGACAGGTGTTTTAGGTACAAAAGCAAATCAGTGTTAAATTGTGCTCAATAAAGGACTCAAAATTGTTGCCCTTTATGATTTTATCTTGTAGGGACAGTGCTTGATAAATTAAGTATTCTGTCCAACCTTATGGATTTCAGGCTTTTGTTCAAAACTGCAAAGTATAGGAACAAATTTTCCTAAGGATTTTTTACCTCTATTGCTGTAATTCATAGTTACTGTCTTCTAAATGATAATTTGCCCCAGTTCTTTCTAATTTTGAGCCTTATCCCCTTTGCCTTTGATTTTTGTCTCTTCTCCACACTGCATTTATCAGATACTCATTTTAGGTTGTGGTCCTTCTGATCCATCCATCATTGCGTCCTGTTGATTCCCCAAAATCCCTTTCTTCCACCCATTTCCTCTCTTCTGTTTCCTTGCATTACCTGGCTTGTGTCCTTGTTCTCATTACATTCCCACTGTTCAGCTTTCAGCTTTCTGTATTGCCAACTTTCTGTTTAATCCTTCTGTTCCCTAATTCCCCTACAACTGGTCACCAGACATGGGTGAAGGATCATTGCTGAAAACACAAAGAGAATGCCCTTCTGCTCTTCCCTTTGTCAAGTGTCATAACCATTGTGAAGAACAAAGCTCATCCACCCTTTTCATCTCTGAAGAGCTGACACCTGAAGAATTCTCTAGATGATTTAGCTGCAAAACTTCAAAAGATGATGAAGTCATATGAAGGTTCCTTTGTTTCTTTCTGAACTTTTTTGATGCTTAGACTTAGGGTAGCATTAGTGCTGAGTTTCACTGGTAAGAACAAAATTATATCCTTGATGTAAAATTACCCTTTTTGGTGACCAGATACACAAACTGGAAAACATATCTGAGCAATCTGTTAAATGTGTTGGTGTTCTTTGTATAGAACACAATATCACCAAGGAACAGAAAGTGACAGGCAATCTGAAGAACAAGAACGGTTATTTATGGATTTATAAAACTGCAGAAGAAATTATAGCAGTGATATCACATATAGTCTGCTTAAAGTGATGAATAAATTTTAAATGTTTCTTAAAACAATAAAGCTACATGAAATGTCAGCAGTCTTCATAAAGGTTTTGATTTTATTTTCTTTTTTTTCCTAGTGGATGTCACAAAAAACATCTCAGTCTAAATGTTTAAGAGTTTAGACTGAGAGTTCCCTTACAGAACCTGTAGGAGGGAAAAATGTGTTGAAGTATATATATCAAGCATTACCAAAAGTCAGTGTCTGGAAAAAACACAGAGTATGTAAACACTAAAGATACATATTGTGTGGGTCTAAAATGTGAGTCACATTATTATATAATGACACTTCAATCAATCAATTTTTAAAGTCAAGGAAAATATAAATTTACACGATATTTTAATGGAAGAAAATATAATAATCTATATATTTTTGAAGGAATGTTAAGGTAAATTATGTATAAATTTATTCCAATAGTTGGGCAAAGTCACGCATATGCTACAGTATGAGCTGTAAGAAAATAACAGTAGTCCTTTAAGTAAAAGATACTTAAGCCCTTCTAACAGACACAAACCCCCGCCTTAAAATGAAAATTCTAGTCTTGACCTCATCAGGAAGATACATAACACATTGATTATGTGGAAAACTATAGGAAGCTAGAGTAATTAGACTGATTTACATACCTAAATTAACATAATTGTTTTTAAATATCAATGGTTTAAAACCCCAAGTGAGTTTTGGACTGTAATTGTAATGACTGTGATTTACAGGAAAAGGCAACAGTTCAACTTCCCCAGTGATCCATCTTACTAAGGATATAATTTTAATTTTGTTGCACTTAATTACTCTTTAAGAGATATGCTACGCAACTGTCATTGTACATCCCTAGTCCTCTGAGGACTAAAGAGATTTTACTTAATTGGAAAGACTTTCTAAATTTTTGCTTACCTTAATATATCTTCCTGAAATGCAACAGTTTATGTTTGTATGCCTCCTTCAAATGGTTGGCAGATTTTGTCAAGTAGTATTTGGAATCTGGATGATGTGATTGGTTGGAGTTACTTCACTTTACTTCAAATCTATGGAACTGACCAAGCTTCCCTCAGTTTCCTGGGCAGCAAGCACAGAGAGAGGGCCAGAGATTTCAAATCATTTGGCAGAAAAAAATATTTTAGTTGTGTATCAAAACTCCGTTGCAAAGCAACTCAGAGGTCAAGTCTGTACTTGTTGAAGTAGATGGGAATTTTGGCATAGGCTTCAAAAGTATAGAAAATGTCTCCAGTTCTTATTTATATCATACTGAAATTGTTAGAGAGAGATTAAATATTGCTGAAATCTTTTTTCAAAGCTAAGCCTTCGTGTTTTGAAAAGTAGCTTGATTTCTTAGTTATGATTAAGTATACTCTACAATCTTCCTGATAATAGGAACTAGAAGAAAACTGCAAAATGCTTCAAACTTGGTAAAGAAAGAGCCTATTCTTAGTTTTCTTAACTACATTTTCAAGGTCCTGTGACAAATGTATTTAACGTTTCTGTAAAATTTCTTGGGAAAATAAAAAGGTCATTTAAAGGATAAGCAAAATGAGTAAGTTTCTATTTGATTTCCCTGACCACAGTTTTGAAGCAAAACAGGAAAAAAGAAATTCACTACACGTAGATGACAAGCCCATAACAGAATGATTTAATATAAATCTTAAACAACTTCTCTTATGCTTAAATTTCTGTAACATGATAGAATAGCAGATAAATTACAAGATTGCAATATACTTTCTTCAGTTCTAAACCCTACTTTATGTCAAGTAAGCATCTTTGAATTTAGCAATCTGCATATTTCAAACACTGACTTAATTTGAAAGATGTTACAGAACAATGAAGTACTAATTAAGGCTTTTTCTTTTTTTTTTCCCTTTCATCTTTTGTTCAATCGTCTATGCTCTTCCTATGGACTGCAGTAGATTGTATCAAATTGTATCCTGCTAGTGACAACAGACTAATCATTTTAATTCCTCTCTTTAGCTAATAGCCCCTTGATTCATAGACATCTGCTATATTTTTTTCTCTAGTTCTTCTTTCACCAGAAGACTTTTCTTATTCTATAGCTGGAGAGATTTCTCTATCCAATTTGTTCTGAGTTTCAATTTCATCTCATTTCTATCTCAGAGTAAATGTTGTGGATGATGGTTGAGCAAAACCTTATGGATTCTTTTAATGTATTTTTTTTTCCTCCTGTTCTTTGCCATATTCCAATTTTTTGCATTTTAAAAATAATTTTTAAGATTTTTGATTAACATCTAACTGTGGCAGCCAGTGCGAAGGAAAGGATTTTCATTGCTGACACTGATGTTTATCACTTTTTTAACAAAACAAAATGAGAATGGTTTAGACTGATCTTATATTCTGAGTACATATGCATTACTAAAAGAAATAAAGAAATGCACAACCGACTACTGCTTTCACATTCTAATTTTTAATGGAAGAATGGTTGCAAAGTTCAATGAAAAAAAATAAAATTTTTGGGCTCACTTGAACAGATAAGGATAATTTTCCATAACAATGAACCCACGCAGTAGAATGAACTGTGACGTCTCGGAAAAATGTTTTATTGCGTACTGTCAACTGGAAGCCCCTAGAATTAATTTCACAAGCCTTTTTCTTTTAAAATCCTGATCAGAATATCTGATAAATTACAGAAGCATTCACAACCTGGTCTCTGCAAAATGTATTTTTGAAAGGAATAATCTTTTAGCTGTATTTTGAAAAAGCGTATATGATGCTAGCATTTTTTCTTCAAGCATTGAAAGATTTATCTTTACTAATTTTATTAAAAGGAAAATAAAACGTGGGCTCATGGTGTTTTACATTGCCAATATGCTTTTCTAATTTTGGCAGGTGAAAATGAATAACACACAGATTTTTGCTGGTGAGAAAAATAATCAGATAGGTCATTGAAATATAGTGGTGATATTGTTTAGTATTTGCATCAAAAAGAAGGGAAAACACAGAAAATACTTTCAAGTCCTCTTTAGATTATCATAGTCCAGCATGTTCTCCTAAATCTTTAACTTGAAAGAATGGATGTGATTGTTTGTTCACAACAGAACAATCACATCCATTACAACATAAAATGTACCATCATTACAACATTAAAAGGTTCTGCATTGATGCTTTTGGTGTGAATCTTTTTTCTTCTAGCATGTCACTTGATGTGAAAAAGGAATTCCAAAGCCTAAGAGTATAAGCAGACACTCCTCATTGGCACTAAGAAAAATGAGTGTCCCCACCAGCAGGCAGTAGGAGTGGGCCTGTAAGGCAGAGAAGTCTCAAGGTTACTTTCCCTCCAGAGTCTTAATTTACAAGGCAGACATGCACAGCTTCTCCAGACCACCAGGTAGGAAAAACAGCTTGATATTTTAATGAAAGTGCAACAGTGGGTCTCTAACTGTCAAAGTCACTGTCAGCAAGATAAATGCTGGCAGAAATATTGCTAATGTGATGAAAGTGCAAAATCCATCAATATACAGTCCACAGTAGCATTACCTATGACAGTTTTCCCACTGGAACTCCAAAGTGATATAAATTTTAACATAGTGTTCATAAGCCAGAAAGTATTCAGTGATGGAAATCGCATTCAGTCATTCAAAATCAGAGATCTATAATACAAGTGGCCAACTCTCAGGTTTTTATGCAATATATCCCCACCTTTTGCTTATAAATCCGAACAAGCTGTGAGTAAAGGAAAAGAATTTCAAGAACGTTGGAAAACTTTCTCAACTTTTGGTAGAGATGCTGAAGCATTTTCAGTGGTTTGCAACATCTAAGTAACAGAGAGGGAATTTGTATAGAGTATCTAGCTTCCTTATCTATTGTGAAAAGTTTTTATGGGGAGGTGGGGGAGGTAGATTTTGTGATTTTTTCCCTCATCTTATTTTTCAGCATATATCTTTGCTAGATTTATTATATTTCCTCCTTCTCATTTACAATAGTGTCAGGACAAATTAATTATGTAAAAGGACACACTTTTCTACTTGCATTAAAAAAATTAACCATTTATATATAGACACATATGTACATATATGTTTATTACTTTTGGTTGACAGAAAAATTATCAATTATTTTATTTGTAACATATAAAACCTAGACTGAAATTAATAATATCAAAAACTCTTTGACGTTCATGTGTAGTCTAGGAGTTTAGAATAGAGGAAGATCAGCATAACAGGAATTTTTTCAAATTGGTTTTAAAATATTACAGCTGTGGTTTATGACTGAATTTAGTTAGGGCAGAAAAAAAGTCAGAATACTGAAAATTGGAAGCAACCAAATAAATAAATATCTTCCTTTTAAATAAGAAATTCTTGATTATTTTATTTCTTTTCCTATCATTTTTCCCCTGCTTGAAGATAAGATTGAGATTTTGCTCAGTTCAATTTTTTGACATTATACAAAATATTTCTCTAAGAGCAATAGAAATAAATGGTAATAATCTGTAGTCTGCTCAGAATTTCCATTCTGCTTCCCCTATATTTTCCAGAACCCCTCTCTTTTGCTCATGTAGACAGACAACTGCAAATGACAAAACTGTCATTATGTTTGAATTGACTTGGAAAAAACCCCTTTCTTTCTGAAATGTAGATTTACCACTCTCCTCATGAGCTATGGCTTTGCAATCTGCTGTTACGCTTTTTCTAGCTATTGCAAAATATAGTGCAATTTAACACTCCTCCAATTAACCTCTCAGAAAATTCTGCTTAATAACAAATTTTAGTATTCTGTTATGAAAACAAATTAACTTGTAATTATCTATAAAGATATTAAACAGTAACTAAATGATGAAATTAAAGAAATGCCCCCATCTTGACCTGAAATGATATATGAAACCAGCCCAAACACACTCTGTGACACAGATTGTATCTATAGATATGTTTAAAATCATTGGAAATACTCCAACTGTGCAGAAGAAGTTAATAATAAATGTAAGATGAGTTAGGTGACATTTAAGCTAGTGAGCATGACACAAATTCTGGACAAAGTTGATAAGAAATATAATTGGTAAAGTATTAAAAGATTGTAACTTAATTAATGGTAATGAAAGTAGCTTTATGGAAATTAGATATTTAAGAAAAAGCTCATACATTATTTTAGGAGAATATAACTTGTCTACCATGGAAACCTAGTAAACTGAAGGCTTCTCAAAGACAATTTTCTTGATGTTGCATGATGCGTTTGGAAGTTAGACAGCACAAAACCAAAACGTTTTGTGCTGAGAGGTGGTCAAATAATCACAGATAGAAGAGTGACAGAACAACAACTTCCTTAGTGAAATTGATACTGTTTTGTGCTGTTTCCATACAAAATTACAATTGCCTGCTTTATTACAATGCAATAGGTGAAATGGTTTGAGAAGCTGATCATTTTTACTTTGACTAGCAGGACATCAAGGTTAACTATGATCCCTGGGCTCCCACTCGTATCATTTAAAGTTGGAAACACTTTGGTCTAGCACAGATATTTCATTGGATAAGATCCAAATGACTTCAAGGTGGGACAAAATTAATTCAAACCCCATATTTCCAGCTAGACAAGCAATTATTTGATGTAGCAACTCAGCTGTGACCATCGTGCCATTTTAGTCTGTTCTAAAAGCTTTCAAATCAGCTATTTCATGCAAGGATTGCTGGTGAGCAATTACATTGTTTCACCTACCTATCACAGAATATAAAAATGATCAATATGGGGTACCATATATGTGAAAAATCATGGAGTCTTAAAAGCTGTGTCTTTTTCTTTCTTTTTTTGCCTTCTTAAAAAAAAAAAAAACCAAAAAAAAAAGAAAGGATTTTTTTTGTCTTAGATTTTCTTTAATCCCACCCTGTTGCTTCCTCTTAATTTATCACACTTTAGAAAGTCAAAAGAAAAAATGCTAAATTTTTATGTGCTGCATTTGGCTGGGATAGAGTTACTTTTCATCACAGTAACCAGTTCGGGGCTGCGTTTTGGATCTGTGCTGAAAACAGCAATGACAACCAGAGGATATTTTTGTCATAACTTGTAGAGAGCCAACAACGTTTCTGCCCCTCATGCCACCCCACCAGCGAGTAGGCGGGGGGTGCTCAGGGAGCTGGGAAGGGACACAGCTGGGACAGCTGAGCCCAGCTGACAATGGGTACCAAGTGATATGCCAGCTAATGAAACCTTTATAACACAGCCTGATTTTTTCTTTTCGTTAAAAAGCAATATTTTCCTTTAAAAAAAAATAAAAATCAGATTATTTATCTGCCTGTGTTTTTATCCTGTAACATAGACTCAGAAGACCACATATTTAAGCATAACTGTCTAATTCACACTCCAAGGATTAAACTAGAAAATTCTCTTCTAATGCATTATAAGATTAAATTCACTTATGTGTTGTTGCAATATATTGGTGTTTTATAATCATTTGGGTATGAAACAGTATATTAAATCTCCATCTTCTGTCATTTCTACATGATGCGCATTCATCACAGATCAGAAATTCTTGTTGTTAGTTTCAGTGCACAAATACACACCCTGGTAGTTTACAGGCTGTTGCATTGCTGTTACTCCGGGACTCAAGGTCCCAAAACACCAGATTTAAGTTTGTCCATTGATCCTGCAGGGTACTGATGGTGCTTCCTATTGGCACGTTTTGCCTCTGTGCAGGAGATGGAAGAGACCGAGTAGACGCACAACACACACATACACATACTCTGCATATGACTTTTTTTGGCCAAAGACACTAAATAAAATCTTAAATAGATCAGGGAAGCTTCTTGGGAAACTGTACTAATAATCTCCATCTTTTATCAGAGCTCTCCTGTCAACTTGTTGCCACTTTTTGCTGGCATCTTCTCCAACTTTTTACCTATTCCTGTTTCCCACTGTTTATCTAATAATATACTATTACATGAATCATTGACATTTAGATTGGTTCTATAAACAAAATTTTCTATTTATAGAAAAAAGAGGGCTATTAAAAATCAGTTTGTATGGTCTGGAATAGTAATATTTCTAAAATTGTGTCGTAATTTTTTGTATTCTTCTGTATTTTCCCTTATTTTCCCTGGTCTTGTTTTCCTGTCTGCAACTGTTCAAAATCTCACACAAATGTAAAGCAAAGTCAATGTGACTTTAATTTCTTTGGCATCTTCAGTTCTATGCTCTTTTCTTCCCCTCAGTGACCCTCGCCCCCCNAAAAAAAAAAAAAAAGAAATTGACTTTGCAGAATTATGCCTCAGTTCTCCTTTTGTTACATTACCAGCATGCCAAAATCCAGTTATTTGAATCTTGCTTCCAATTCAAAGTTATTAACTCCAGGTAGTCATTTAGTATCTGTGTCAAGGCTTCTTATATTTAATACTTTCCAACCNAGTTCTATGCTCTTTTCTTCCCCTCAGTGACCCTCGCCCCCCTCATCCTTCATAAGAAGTCATTGTGCTGGCGGTTCATCTGAAGATATTTAACCAATATATTTAAAACCCACCAAATATTATTTAAAATGAAATATTTTTAAAGAAGCTGCTTGGTGTTAATACATGCACAAAGCTAATATGCCATTGTGAAAGACAGCATAGCTACAGAATGCCAAAGCTGGCACAATGTGCCATTTGCCACCTGAATTCAAAATCCAGCTAAAGATTAGTAGGAATGACTAAACTAGTATGTAAAAATCTAAATTTATGAATGGCTAATTATGAGTTGGGCTTACATCTGCAATGAATAGCACAAAGTCTATGTACCGATCAAGTCCTATTCAGTAGCTTAACTACAGTCTTCTAAAAAAAGACATCTTTGAAGGTCTTGTTGGGTTTGGGTTTTTTTTGTTTTCTTTCTTTGTGGCAGATGTTCTTGTAATTTCAATCATGCCAGAACTATTTCCTTTTATCATTTGCAAAATTGCACTGAAGTCATGAACACAATGACTATAACCCGCCTGTCAAATACAGTTCATGTGCAGCCTCTCTATTTTCCACAGCTTGTCATTCCTCTCTCTAATTCTGGCAAGTGTTCTGACTTAAAGTTCAAAGTCTCTGGCCCTTACCAAAAATATGCTTTTTTCCTGAAAACCACCGGCTTGATTAACACAAAGTGGGAGGAAGCCCAGCACATGTGGAAGGCTGATGTGACCACTAAATCCCAGCAGTCTTTTCTGTACTTTTAAAGGTTTTGTTTGGATGTTTATTTTTTCTTTTTTTCCTAACATTTGAGAAGATTGCTGATAGAGGTGATTTTAACTCAGGCTGAAAGTTGTCATGAAACTGGTTTATGCCAGAAGCCTGTTCTGTTTTACCTGCCAGGTACAGATGTTTCAAAATGCATTGAAGGTCAGGCATGATGATAAAATATCAAACAGAAGAGAAAACCTATTGTCCCGAAAACAGTACCTTTGATTTGCTTAATTAGATGAGATTTGGATAAAATTCAATTTTCTTTTCCACATTAGAAAGTAACCTATAATCTTTGTAAAACAGTGTTTAGATGGATGGAATTATACAAAGCTACATCAGAAAAAAAGTCTGCTTTTCTTCAAAAACTCTGTGGTATAGTTGTTATTTTCTGAAATGACTAAATGGATGCTTTTTTTTTTTTTTTT
>WBMY01004152.1:199247-243051 GCA_013397315.1 Donacobius atricapilla | reverse complement strand
TTTTGTAGAATCTACTAAATGTCTTGCTCAAATACAATAGAATGTGTCATCCTCTGTGAAAGAGAGAATGTTGACAATGTCAGTAACAACTGGTATCATATCTGTATCCTGAAACATCCAGAGGCTACATGGTTGAAATATGCATAAATATGGATGTGGAGGAAAGGCCTTTAATTTTTTCCATGTGATTCTGTTTTTTGACAATCAGGTTAAACATAGAAACCCATTAATTCTTTGTATGACTAAGAATTATATGTGATACTATGTTTATTTTACTGTTTATTTTAGTCTGCCTCCTTTTCTCTCTGTCTTGCTTCTTCATCCTGCAACTTACTGTCATAGAGATACTATTCACAATGCATGGGATGAGCCATGGGTTAAATGTAGGAGAATAATGTACTTTAACTTTCTTTAAAATTAAATATACTGCTCCCACTATCACTTCTATCAACTTAAAGTAGTAGAATAGAGGGATATTGCTAGTTAAATTTCTAAGTCTGCTACCACCCAAATTGCTTTAAGAGTTGGTATCCTTTTGTTAATGGCACCATAACAATTGCAAAGGAGTTGAATGTCTAAAAAGTGACTTACTATGTTCAGAAAAAATCCAAACAAATTCCACATTGAAGGAACCACATTTATTTGTTTGTGCAATTATTTTGTTACTGACAATCATGTGTGTGAGAAGGCAATAGTTTTCAGTTTCAATGACAATTTATCCTAGAAACTTCAATGCAAAACCTTGGGATTTTTGTCACTGTATTAGCAGGCTACCATTACATTTTCATGGGATGTGTGAGATAAAGCAGTTATTTAAACAGAGATAAGTTAGAAAGGATGGAAACCGTTTTAATGTGTTTACAACAAACAGTTGTAGGTTTCAGTTTTTTGTCTTCCCAAAATACAGTAATAGGATATAATATAGGTCCTATTTTTATTTATGCTTGCAAGGGGCTATAATCATTATAATTTATAATTATAGAATTCTAGTGGCTTAATTTACTGAGAGAAATAATATAATTTCAGTCTATCAATTCAAAAGTTAATGAGACTATTGTCATTAGAAATATGGGAAAATGGTTGAGAAGGGATTTTAAAACTCATGTTTTTTTCTGATGTAAACAGTGACATCTAACCAAGGACATTTTTGTTAAACTACTTTATTAAGATTGTCCATTAGTACCTTCCTTGCAAATACCTGAACTGTGCTTGTTGCCGTACTGACAGTATGTATACATTTTTATTATTTTGTATTTTGAATAATTGGCCACTTCCTATCATCTATGACAAGAGAAGCACTTCTTTGGTTGAAAATGAAGAATCAAATTTAAATCAAAAAAGAAGTTCCAGTCTGCTCCAAAAATGAAATTGAAACATCAAGAAATTTCAAGCAAAAATGTTGCAGAACAACTAATTTTTAAGCTGGTATTTTAAGTGAAAATCATTATGCAATAAAATATTTATATTTAGTAAGGTCTAGGTCTCAGGGATTGGGGAATGCACATCATGTCTTAATTTCTGGCAACAGTATGACTGCTGTCACATTGCAAAATAGTCCATATGGAATTGGGTCTAGCAGTGTCTAAATTCTGCTTGTGATTTGAAAAAACCTGTGGTGGAACTTAATTACTGAAAAAGAAAAAAACCCACACTGCTTTTCTGAGTTAATAATTTCATGGAAAACATAGTGTAAAATATCTGACTACTTCTTGTAATTGGCTTTGGGTCAAAATGAAAATATTTTTGTCATATTTTTAGGGTTTTTTTAGTTTATATGAAATATCAAGTAACTGTGGTGCTAATGATGGCCCCTGGTTCATAAAAGCCAAAAGCAGGAAACCCCTTGATAAGCACATTCCCAGTCAAAAAAAACTTAAATCAATATCCTTCACACCCAAAGGCCTTACTGCCTCAATGAGGAGTTGCCTTCTGTTGGTGAGGTTTTTTGCTTCCTAGATAAAATAGAAAATGGGGAGGGAAAACATCTGGCAATGTATTTGCTATTATTAATTTTTTCTTTCCTTAATGGACAACTGTACTGTGGAAAGTGTGATCTGGCCATCAGAGTGGGAGCAGGTGTGCAGGGGTGAGAGCAGAGAGGGGAGAGATTAAAGAGAGAGAGCCTGTCCAGGAAGTAAGCAGATAATGTAAGCTCTGAAAGATCTGCAGGGAAAAATAGTTTTGGGAAAGAAGTAGATCTTAAAGTTCCAGAGCAGCTGTCTGGAAATCTTTGTTACATTCCAGTTTAACTTCAGTAGTATTTACGGCATCATCTGCTCCTGAAAAAATACTCTTAATCAGGAAAAATCACTTAAACTAGGTGTCACAAGCATTTGTACCTTGATCATATCTGATGAACTTTTCTGTAATCCATTTCATTATTTAGACATGTAGTATTTGTAGATATAAAGAGTATGTATATTAATTTAAAATACTTAAGGATATAAAGTACTTCTTGACAAATTTTATTTATTTACTTGAAGACTTCAAAAGGCACACGTAAGACCACCATATTTAGAATATGGGGATACTCTAATGAAGATGGATATTTCCTAATTTAGTTCTAAGCTCTCAATTTATGCTAAAAATAATCTAAAAGTGCTCAAAGTCCTTTTCACATCCAGCAATGAACCTGAAGAGGAAATAAAAATTCTCAGAGCATCACTTCCTGCAGGCCTTCGGTCTTCAAACTGGCTTTGTGTAATCAAGTTTTCGAGGCAATTATTAAAACCAAATCAAGAAACTCCACAGTTCTTTCCCAGTAAAATTTACAACTGGGAAGGGACAGGCTGCAAACATTCTTCTCCAAACTGTAACACAATATGTGCTGCATGTTTCCATTTTCCAGATGTTAGCAAGAAAGCTTCTCTTTGAAGCCATCACCAATCTCCACAAAGGTATTTTATGGTATGTAGACTGAGGCTTCCTTCCTGCTAACACTGTCAATGCAAGTACTACTCTCAGCTCTGACCCATAGCAAATTAAATAGAATATATTTAGACTGCCATGAAATGTCCTTGAAGAACTGTATAGAGCTATCTCTCTGAAAAGCTCTATGGTGAATGCAGCACCAGGACATTAACTTTTATTGATCAACAACAACAGAGGTCAGAAGAGTTGGTGTTTTTTTGGTTTTTTTCTAACACAGAATACAAACAATCTCACAAGGTTTACTGCCTATTGGTCCTGTTATTCCTTCTGTTATTAACTGTGTCTTTTGATATTGATCAAATGAGTATAAGAACTCTGAATGCTGTAAATTAGTTCTGGATTAGTTTGCTAGCCCAATTATTAGCTGGAGTTTTTAGCTGGAAAATATTTAAATAAGCATCTTGATTTTCTAATATGTTGCTTTAAAATGAAAGCTCTTTCTGAGTAGACTCAAATTATGTCAGCTTCACCTGTGGGTTAGAAAAGGAGACACTATAAGTCTTGGAAGTAGAAATGCCACCAAATTTGCCTGTGTAAAATCTCTCACAATAAATTAAACACACATTCAATGATGTGGAATGGAGTTTTTAGCAAACCCTGTAAGAATCAAACTAGTTTTAATCCAGTATCTGTATATATCATACTGACAGGGAATAACACTGTATCCTCATGGAATAATTTCCAGAAGATGTAGTGACTGATAGCAATGAATAGTCGCAATATTGACTATTTTTTGAGTGTGCTTTATTCTGTAACACTATTATACATTAAAGACAAAAGCCAAACAAAATCAAAACATTCTAATATAATTTTCTTTAATTAGACACAGGCTGAGACTGTACTAAAAAAGTCTCAAGTACTTTATGTCAGATAATATAATTTCTAGGGGTCTATATTTTATTATATATGGTTGTCCTTTTATTTTCTTAAATTTACACTCTTTCATTATATTTTAAAATGAGCACATAAACCATATGTGTAAAACATCAGCAGCAACTTTTATGTATAAATATTCTGTATGTATAGAAATAAATCTTATCTACATATCCACGTATTTGTTGCTGACCAGTTGAAATTTTTTTTTGTTTCCTAATGGATATCACAGTACTAGTAATAAAATATTATATGTTCAAAATGAAATGACAACTCCATTTTAAATGAATATAAGTTCTGCAGTGCAAAGAATAGAATTTAACATTTGAAGTTGGTATCCAGGATTTTACACAAAATCTTGACTGTTATAACAAGACTTTTCTTGAAAATATGGAACTAATGAGGGTATGGTGTCAAATTTAGTCTTCAAATTTTCCTTTGAAGATTTTTTTTTTAAACTCTGTCACTTTTGTATAATTGCATTGCTACAGCAAGAATATAGTATTCAAGTTATTCATATTATTATTTGGAATTTTGGATATTTGTTTTTAATGTAATTTAACCTTATTTTGGAATTATTCATATTTGTAGACCAACAAATAATTATATTTAATGTCAAATTCCTACATAGAGGCTTAAATTTCTGTTGAAATCTATACAATAGGAACACCTGAATAATTTCTTTCAGAAATCCCCAACACATATTTGACACAGTACAAGATTCCTAAAGCTTTTGCATAAATTGTCATTAAATTTCATGTGAGTTTGGAAGGAGCATACAGATTCTGAGGAAAAAAAATATTCTAAGAGTACTGAGAAAGAAAAATGTATACCTGAGGAAAAGGAGACCAACAACTGATAAATTTACCAGTCATAAATTGTGCATGCAATCACTGGATTTGACAAGAAATACAGATATTAACATACTAAACCAAAGAAGCACAAAAAGTAAGATTTTTGTCTTCCTGTTGAATACCAAATAGTCTGCTTTAAAAGGTAATTTTTCTTCTAGAGATATAAATACCTGTTTTTCAAATTATGTAGTTGATAAATGTCTGAAATTTTCACTTTAATTTCTCCATCTAAACTTTTGACCATTAACCACATGGAAAAATTGAATACAAATATAGAAAATGTTTTTCATTTCTTTTTTACTTGGTTCTCCCAAAAGACTGAATGATGCTGAATTTATTTTGTTGCATAGAGAAGAAAAGTAGACTTTAGGATAAGTTTGCAAACTATTTTCATTTCTACATCCCATCACTCCTCAGTTATGTCTTAAATATTTTTTCTAATTGCATTTTTTCTAAGAGTGGAAGCTTCTTCAGCAACACTGAAAATGCTACCTGAGAAGAGGAAGGAAAAAGGCGCATTCATTATTCACAATGTACTGAATGTAGTTTCATTTGCTGATTTTGATTCAAATATCATAGGTTCATCACCGTAGTATTTATATCTGCCTAAAACTTTAAATTTTCAGTAGATAATTGTCAAGACTTCTTTACTTGCAAAATATTTTTATGGAAAATAATAATTGTGTTTAAAAATAATTTTTAAAAATCAGAAGGATATATTAATGTATCACACACAGTTTTATTGTGCTTCAGTGAAGATTCAATTAGTGCTAATAACAATTTCTTACTTTCTGATGTTCATAACACAGAAAGTAACACTGATAATATTAGACTGAATTTAGGAAAAAAACCTACAAAGTGATTAATGAACTTGATGAAACCAACAGTGGCAAATTTGAAAAGTTCGTCTTTAAAAGCTTGGGTAAGTATTTACTGTGTATGGGAAACAGTTTTCCATATACTTTTTGGTGTGTGAACACTGAATCAACTGGAAATTCTACTTTTACTACCGGGAAAATTTCTCTTTTATTAATCTTAGGTGCAGCACATGATGAAGGCAAAATAATGTCCCACTGCTTCTTTCCTTTTAGAGTAAACATAATGAAAGCATATAAATGTGCTCTGGACAATGTTAGAACAGTACGTTTTCTCTGTATAAAATTTAGAGATTGTTTTATTTATTTTTATATTGCTTTTGTCCTGGGAAAAAAATCTCTAAAATAAGCATAATTATCCTGTAGGGGATGTAAGAAATTATTTTAGGTTTATAGCTCTTTTGCCCACATAACCAGCATTATCTCAGCCAAATTACTGGGGAGGAAATATTTGTTTGGTTTTTTCTGCTAAATTTATCATCACAGATGCAGCAACAGACAGTCTAGAAAAAAAATTAAGGACTGTAAACATCCAAATTAAAATACTGTGAAGAGAAACACTTTATGAAGATTAAGATTTAGGTTGCCTGTTAGGAAGAAGTTCTTTACTGGGAGAGTGGTGAGGAAATGAAGAGAGCCCAGAGCAGCTGTGGCTGTCCCATCCCTGGAAATGTTCAAGGCCAGGTTGGATGGGGCTCTGAGCAACCTGGTCTAGTGGAAGGTGTCCCTGATCACGGCACAGGGTTGAATTGAGATGTTCTTTGAGGTCCTTCCAATCAAAATAGATCAATTTTATGATTTTATGCCTTGAAAATATTGCACTTATTTTTTTATTATTGTTGTTCTTTTGAACTCATACTACTCAGGTGCTGAACTTTGTGTAAATTCTCAGAGATAAATTTAGATTACCAACTCTGAAATGTTTTGGCATTTGACATATTCCATGTTTCTATGTTAAATTTATAATGTGGGAGATTATATAGATAAGCTTTTTTTTTTGCTTTTTCATGCAAACTCATCTCAGAGTTTTCTTTGGGAATGACTGAAAATTCAACACTAGGACATGAAATTAACATTGATTAATTGGTAAACTGTGGGAAAAAATCTGACCCCTTTAATTATCATTGTGTCTTTCAAAGAAAGTAACTTTTTTGCCATGGAATGGGGTATTATATATTAAACATTTGTTCTGCTTTCTGAGTCAGTGATCCTATTGCTTTTGTAATGCTATCCGACTATAAAAAATTGTATGACTCTTGATATATTATATGCCATCAATTCTGTGTAAATTTTATTTCTCTAGATTATTTCTAGATCTCTATATACTTCTCTAATTCTCTCTGATTCACATACTGGTTTACATTATTTAATTTTGACTTCACTCTTACGTAAGAGAACATATCACAGCATGTCCTCCTCAATTTTTAGTTAAGCATGTTGAAGACAATAGAACATTGTGAAAATTTCATTGTTTCCCATGTTTTCTTTGTGATGCTCTGAAGTGAGTTTAAATAGCTACCTACTGGTAGTTGGCCAAAAATACAGTAACTTTAGGTTGTTGTCTTTTTCAGATCTGCTTTTAGAAAATTGCCTTGTGATGCTCTTTGCCCTTCAGCTTGAAGACTACTCTGACTTTTCTCTCGTACTCCCAGGGAGAAGCAAAATATATTTTCTCACATTATATCAAGGTGCCCACATCCACAGCCACGAAGGAACCCTAAAGAACTCTAGTGACCAGGAGTGCTGCAAACAGAGTAGATAAACAGAGCATGTTGCAATGTCCAGGGTGTGGGGTGACAGTTCCCTGGTACTTTGGGTGGGAAGGGAATAAATTGGAAAATGTCCTGTTTGGCAAAGCTGTCACTGATGGGCTGAGGCACCACATGCAGGTTTTGGTGTTGAAGTACACTAAAACAGTCTGGCTCAGCAATCCCACATCAACATCCTGATAGTGAGGCAAAGATTTGGCAGATAAGGTTCTAAGCTGACCAGGGGACATGACTGGAAGTCAATCACTTTATACTATTTGAGTCCAGTCCACATCATATGGGCAGGTTCTTAGAACATATTCTTCCTTGAAATGTGTGAAGATTCCTTGCTTGGATAAGGGGACAGACACTTAACAAGATTACACCTCGAGGCTGAGAGAAAGGGACCTGCCCACAAAGAGTTGCTGTGGTTGGGTCCCATCAATCTCTACTTAATAATTGTTTCTTCTTGCTAGCTTTAACATAATTGCATTAATATAATTGCTTTGATATAGTGTACATCCTACCTTATCCTATACTAGTAGTGGTTCTAGCTTTTATACTCTGTAAAAAATTATTCTGACTTTTTGTCAGAAACTTTTTGTCTCATCACAACATGCGTTGCTCACCAGGGGCTAAAAGCAAGGAAGCCACTGAGAGGCTACAAAGCCTTATACACAGATGCTTTTACTATAATACATAATTTATTTTCTTGCCTTTTATCAAAATCCACTGTATATTTCTATAATTTACTTCCAAATAAAAGTATACTTATGAAGTATATTTTCTGCTCAAACCAGAACACAAAACTGCACACAAACCCACATTTAATAGAGATCTCAGCTCACTTAAATCATTTACTTTATGTTCTTCTGTAACTCCAGCATCAGCACAAAACTTGATACAGAATAAGCAACAATAAATTTAAAAAAAAGGATTAAAGTTTTGATAACATTTTCATTTGCTTTTAGTCTTGCAAAATCCATAGATGCAAGATAAGTACTGTCAGTAGTATTTATAAGATTGATGTTACAGCAAAATGCAACACAAAGAGGATTACTGTTCCAACAGTTTTGTAGCTGATAGGGCTTCAGCTGCCTCAGGCTTCCACTGAACCATCCAGTGTGTTATAAGTGGTAGGATCATCCTTATTTTTTTGTAGGAAAAAAATAGCACAGTAAAAAAAAAAAAAAAATCCAAAATCACGTATCAATATTACCCATGAAGTCTGATGGAAATCATGCGGACAGTCATGGTCATTGTAGTCAGTGACTCTGTGACACTTGACACTACTATTGATTTTCATTTCATAAGCCTATAGCTGTAGAGTCTCAATATTGTTCACCTTTCTTACTTAGCAGATAAAACAACAGAATGCTGGTGGATCATTTTCTGTTTGCAGACCATTCCTTTTTACTGTATGACAATAAAAAAGCAGCTAGAGGACAGACTGGGATGGGATGCATGCTTTTTCAAGGGGTTTGGGGGTTTTTTGTTTGTTTGTTTGATTGTTTGTTTTTTGTTTATCTTTTTATATTTAGAGTTTAGAGTTGTGAGTAGTCAAGAAATATTCCAAGTGAGTATAAA
The DNA here is from genome assembly GCA_013397315.1 of Donacobius atricapilla. Lineage (NCBI taxonomy): Eukaryota > Metazoa > Chordata > Aves > Passeriformes > Mimidae > Donacobius > Donacobius atricapilla. The sequence goes on along the minus strand of WBMY01004152.1, from coordinate 234,183 downwards.
TTGAGAAGATGGCTAGAAAATGCAGATGAAACACCAAGATATGAGGAGGGAAGAACACATTGTCCTTTTTTTATGATAGATTATAAATCAAGGAGTAATCACTGATGATTGTGCCAGGTAATATTCTATATATTAGTGACCACAACTGTTCATGATTTCTCACTATGTAAAATTAACTTCTGTAAAAAGTCTATGAGGGATAGGGAACCTATCCAACTCCAAGCTTTCAGATTAATTGCCGTGATGGTAATGAGGATCCAAATATTAGAGTTTCTGTTTCCTTTCCTTTCCTTTCCTTTGAACATTAATTTTAAATATTTACTCGTGTTATTATTTTTCAATTAAGTGTTCTGTATTTTTGGTGTGTGTGTGTTTTAGTACCCTTGCAAGCTCTTTTTTTTCCCCAAAAAATCTGTGTAGTTCTAAATAAGAGTTTTGTTAAGTACTATTGCAGAAATAAAATTGACTGTTCTGTCTTAATTTTTCACAGCAGGTAGATTTTCCAGACCTTGGACCTCTCTTGCAGTCATATTTATGAATCAATTTAATATTTGAATATGTTTTAGGGTGTATGAATATCATGCTGCTATTTGAATTATTTCTTCATAGTCTTACACAAGCATACAGACCAGAGGGGATAGCTTTATAAGGAGAGATTATATTATGTATTCTTTTGTTATCAAAATATGGTTTGTTTTCCCTTATGATTTTTTAAGTCTCTTTTTGTGCATGTGTGTGCGTCTGTGTGTGCACTATTAATTCAGCTGAGAAATGGAAGAGATGGTTTTATTGCTATCTCAAAAATTTTAAGCTTTGCAAGCCATTTAAAAATTTCCGATGTTTTGCTGTGTTTCAGTATGAAAATTCTGTAGACAAATGCTAAACACTGGAAAAGGAATATTTTGGTTCAGTAGCTGTACTCTGCATCCAGTATTAAAACTCCACAGGTGTTATAACAGGAGGAGGTCTGACAAAGGATGCAGCCAGCTCTGCCTATTCCTCACAGCCCCACTGACTCTTCCTGCCCAGGATCCAGGAGCTGCACCTCAGCTCTGGGTTCATCAGCAGACTTTTCCCAGATCCGGCCCTGGCCCCAACCCTGGTCCAACACCTTCTTGGTCCTGGGGGGGCTGTTGCCACTCTTGGCTGTGCCACAGGAACTTTAATAAAGTCCAAGATTGGACTTCAGTCCAAGTGGTGGTTTGAAAGTAACAAAGTAGGGGTACAGTTGATACCAAATGAGATCCAGTGGACCCCTTATATTTTTGGCATAAAGCAAAGTCTGAAAAAACAAGGGATCGAGGCGGGTAGGGGAAGAAAAACAAAATAATGGAGAAAATGAGGGATAGACAGGGACAGTGGAAAATGAACAAGCTTTTGGGTATACATCTCTATGGCTGAGTCCTCTGTCTGATCATCTCTGTTCATCTTATCTGGTTAAACTCTATTTACTAAATCACTGAATCACAAAATGGCCTGGGTTGGAAGGGACCTTAAAGACCATCTGATTCCAACTCCTCTGCCATGGGCAGGAACATCTTCCCCTAGACCAGACTGCTGAGTGAGCTACGTCCAACCTGGCCTTGAATACTTCCAGGGATGGGGCAATCACAGCTTCTCTGGGAAACCTGTGCCAGTGCCTTACCACCCTCACAGTCCAGAAGTTCTTTCTAAGCAAAACCTTTTCTGGGTTTGAAGTCATTCCTCTTTCCCCTGTCACTCCAGGCCCTTGTAAAGAATCTTTCTCCATCTTTCCTGTGGGCTCCCTTCAGGTACTGGAAGGTTACAACTACATCACCCCAGAGACTTCTCTGTTCCAGCCTGAACAACCCCAGTTCTCCCAGCCTTTCCTCCCAGCAGAGCTGCTCCATCCCTCTGATGCCCTTGGTGCCTCCCTTGGCCTGGCTCCAGCAGGTCCCTGTCCTTGCTGTGCTGGGCCCCCAGAGCTGGGTGCAGCCCTGCAGGTGGGGTCTCAGCAGAGCGGGGCAGAGGGGCAGAATCCCCTCCCTGCCCTGCTGCCCACGGGGCTCTGGATGCAGCCCAGGATACATTTTAGTGTGATCTCGCTCTGTATTCAGGACGTATGGGGAATGTTATGTGGGTTTTCGTTAGCTTTGAAGGAGACTAGCTGATGAGTAGGACATCTGCTCCTTGAAATAGTAGAGTTCTGATCTGGTGACTTGATAAGGGTTCTGCAATCTGGACACAGGTTATTACGTAGACATAAAGACAATGCTAATATTTAGGGGAATGTGTGGGATTTTATGAGTTCAGAGGGTGAAGATGTGTACACAGTGCAGTGTATTTTCGGTCTGATCAGTTGGAAATGAGATACAGGGCTGAGACACCTCTTTTTTTCTGTATTTATATAATTGATGTGTATGTTTATCTGGATGTCAGCAAAGGCTCAGTACTCTGTGTTAATCTGTGCAGCTGGCTGTGTCTGCACTAGGAATGTCTTCCCTGCAAATTTGAGAAAAAAAATCTGCATTTTTTGCATCGGAATGGGAGGAGTCACCCAGGTTCCTAAAGCCACCAAATTTGGCTTTCGTCAATTATCATCATTCCTTCCTGGCAAGCTCCATTTTGTTTTTGCATCTGCATTATCCTTTCCTCTTCCCAGACTGTGTGCAGCAGGATGAGGTACAGGCACCATGATGCTGCGCAGCAGAAGAAAAAACAGAAATAATGTATAAACAATGGGGTCTCTTTTCCTCCTCAACCCCTTCATCCAGGCAGAAGGGGTTTCAGACTGAGGAATGATCCTTTAGCTGTCAACAAAACTATGTATCCCTCACCTATCTTGCCTTTAGAAGCATTCTTTTCAGCATCTAGACTGAAACACTTAAAGTAATAAGCTCTAGATAAATATCTGAGAACTTAATTGCTCTGAAGTATCATTTCCCTATTGAAAATCATGGAAGTGAGGAATCACTTTATTTCCTGGGTTTTTGTAAGATCATATTAAGGTTTATAGCTTTTGTTCTGAAATTAGTTTTCATATTTTGCTGGCTCTACTGGATGTTATGTAATTATGTTAAGAGTTCCTGTGGTTCTCATTATTCTTTCTTGCTTGCTGTTGGTACATATGAATAAATTTCAGTCTTCCCTTGTGGCCTACCCTGTTTGCACTCAATACAGTCTTGGCAGGCCTGCATTAGGGAGGATAGACAGCTGTATTCTACTGGAATTTTTCAGGGGATGGTGAATGGTGTGCAGGGCTCTCCTGTTCCTTCAGCAAGACTGTGGGTGACCATGCCATAAGTATGACCTTGACTTTCTGTTGCTGGGATGCCAGGGTGGATTTTGGGTAAGTTGACAAAAAAAAAAGCATTGTAAAAGTTATGTATTAAAAGGATTCCTGTTGGCACAAGGTGCTTCTCATGGTGTTGGTGACATTAGGAATACTGATAATTGTGTCTCCACTCGTGCAGCTCAACATAAGATTTTTCTCTTCACTAAAAACACCACCATACATCACCTAAGTTTGCAGTTCTGAACAGCAAGAAGGAAATATTGCATCTACTTTAAATCCTACTGCAACTAACCATATAGAATGGAGGGTTTGATCTTGTGTCTCGAGATATGAAGAGGGATTGGATTTTTTGTTTATTACTATTATTCTCTCCCATATGCTAGAAATAGAAGCAAAAAAAGAGCACATTGAAATGGTTTAACTTTTTTCACTGAGCAGAGAGCTGCACCTGGCAGTTAATGGATTTATTGAAGAGACATCTCTAGCCTAACATTTTATGGGTATTTGTTTGGGGTTTTTTGAATGACAGCAAAGCAAAGTGAGCAATATGAAGAGCAGCAGAAAAAAAGAAGTAACAAATATGCAAATTAACATAAGAAAAAAGAGGAGACAAATGTCCTTTAAGAAATTTAAGTGACCATGGCCTTGCCTAGAAATCTACAGGTTAGTGGCAAGACTTTGGGGATGTGTATAAAAAAGATTGTGTCACTTATTTTTACCATGTTAACATTACATATAAAATAGATAGAAGATGAAATAAAGGAAAGAAAGATCTGTGATAAATACTGATGCATTGGATCAGGAGAGTGTTGTGCTGGATTGTATTACATATTAAATCTGACAATATTTTTATGGTATGAGAGTGTTACAGAACTAATTTTGGAATATTTTGTTGCTCTTATATGGCTCAGTATGCAAATAACTATTGCTCTAAGTAGCTTTGTACGAGGCATACTCATTATATGTGTGATTATTCATGTTTGTAATGATAACATCAAGGTTATAATCATGGATATAATGAAAGAAATAGCATTTTATTTACTATGAAATCTTTCTCTGGCTTAGACTGGGGTAGAGTTAATTTTCTTCATAGTAGCTTTCACCGGGCTGTGTTTAGGATTTGAGTGGAAAACACTGTTGATAATACAAGAATGTTTTAGCCATCACTGAGCAGTGCTTGAACATTGCTCAGACCTCCTCTGCTTCTCACGCTGTGGGGGACACAAGAACCTGTGACGGGACATAACCAGGACAGCTGACCCAAACTGACCAAAGGGATGTCCAGACCATATGGCATCATGCTCAGCATATAGAGCTGGGAAAAAGGGTGGAAGTGGGGAAGACTGTAAGTTACAGCATTTGTCTTCCAAGTGTCTGCTAGGTGTGATGACATCTTGCTTTCCTGGACATGGCTGAACACCTCCCTGCCAACAGGAAAGAGCAAATGATTCTCTTGTTTTGTTCTCTTTGCGTGGGCAGCTTTACCTATTAAGCTGCCTTTATCTCAACCCACAAGTCTTTTATACTTTCAATTTTCTCACTCCATTCTGTGAGGGTCTATGTGGGGCTTAGCTACCTACCAGGATTAAATCATAATAAATGTAATAGCAAAAAGTTTACAGTAGCTTTACCTTATCTATTTATCTATTTATCTATCTATTTATCTATTTATCATCTGTCTATTTATTTTTTTATTTTTTAACAAGAGATTTTTCTACAGTTCAAGGACTTTGGGAGACAATTCATTTATGAGCATAAAGTCACCATTTTTTCCTCCAAATTACATTCATTTACACCTTTAAAGATTCACAAAAAACTGTAATGGATATTTTAAGTTTGCTTAAAGAATTTACTTCTAAATAATTAAAATTTAATACGCACATTTGTTTTTACTATTTTTACATATTTCTAACATGAAATTGAAGTTACTACTAAAGATAATGCAAATAAAAATCCTTATCAATTAAGTATCAGAGTTGATTTTCTTATTGCTAAACCTTCTTAGTTCAGTAATAAGAAAAAAATTTGCTTGTTCTTGCCATGTTGCTTGGCAAACATGGCTCTTTTTCACCACTCTCCATATGACTGGAGCTTTTAACTTTGGTTTTGTTGGTTTGTTGAGGGGTTTTTTATTAACAAACACAAATGAAGAACATAGCACTTAAAATATTAACTCATAAGATTTTTCTAATGTTGTTATTCCTTTTATTAAGTGGTAACTTAAAAGACTCAGAAATTAATTGCTGAAGTAATGAAATTAACCCAGATCACACAAAACTGATACGATAATTGTCAATTCTTATGTTTATTTTTTCAGCCCAACTAGAACTATGATATTTTGTGAGGAAAACATCTTCATAACATTGCAAGTCTACTGCCAAAAACTTAATGAGAGGATTTATATTCAGTAAATTTCCTAAGCAAGGAGGCCGATGTAATTTGTTAAATGTCTTCCTCCACTGTGATAGATTATTCAACCCCAATAAATTTCTGCTTTTTCCCATAATTTCCTTAAGAATTTGAAGACAACTTCAGATAGATATTCATAGCAGAGAAAAGAAAAAACAGCAAGAAAAATATTTCAGGCCTGATTAGGATCAAGACTAGAAAGTTATTATTTTTTTTTTTAAATATGATATTTCAGGCTTTGAGGGTTCTAATTTTTTTTTTTAATATGATATTTCAGGCCTTGAGGGTTCTAAATAGAAATCATCATTCAGAGGTTTAATATTTAAATAGTTTGGCATGCATAGTATTTTTCTGTTTTCTTAAAGGTAGCATTTGTTTTCCTATATGTTGATATAAATGTAATTTTGATGATGAGTTCTATATGAGTTCATATAGAGTTCACGTATACCATAGAGATGTGAGTTCATGTTGTTTCCCAAAGCTGTCAAACATATCTTTAGCTCATAAATACAAAATTATGAGGGAAGTGGTCAAGTTTAGACTACAGGATAGGCAGGTGTCTTGCCCCAGACTGTTCTGGTGTCAGGAAATGAAACCATGGAAATCTTTGCTTTCATTTCTCCATCAGAACACCCTTATGATACTGCAAAAAGTCAGATGTTGCATGATTAAGGCCTTTTCTTTAAGATGTTCAAGCAAGGGTACAGTTCACGTGGAACATGATCTCCTTAAAGACCAATTTGTCCTAAACTCACATCATGAATATCACAATTCAGGGACTAATATATTACAAGTTGTATTACTACAAGAAGCATTAAAGTTTTAAGTGGATCTTTATAATTTCATTGGATCATGCTGTTCAGTTATCTCTATTGTCCTTTCATTTCTCATCCAAATTTTGTTTGTGATGAATCAGATACAGAAAAAGGCAGTTTTATGGTTTTATTCCAATCAAGTGTTTTTGAAGAATATATTTCCCCCTGAGAAGTGAAATATGTTCAAAGTGTTGAAGCTAAACTATGCAGGAAATAAAATTAGTAGAAAACCCTTTTTTTTCTTCTTTAAATCATATTCCTTTTAGAACTAGTTTGATTTAAAATATACTTTAAAGCCATTCCCTGTAAATTCCTGTCTCTGTTTGTAGTCCTAGTTCTGTCCACTAATGACAGAATAATCTAATAATTTAAAAAATCATAGCATATTTTTTTACAATTCCAATATGCAACTGTTGTTTTCCACAAATATAACAAAAGATAAAACAGCAATAGCTTATTAACTGAGAAAAAAAAAACTAATATTTTTAAACCTGTAAAATATAATGCTGTGCTTTGTATTTATAAACTTATATTTCATGCCATGATCCTCTTTCTTGACATATTTACCTCCTTCATAGGACAAAATCACCTCAAAACTTTACCTGCTTTTCTTCCTAACTCTCCCTGTCCTTTTCTTTCCTTGCATATACTGTTTTAACAAAACTAGAGATATGTTTTCAGGTATTTTTTCTGAAATAGAAGTGTTACCTAAGAATAGTTCTCAATGGAAAACATCAAAATGAAACTCATCATAGTCTCCAGAGAATTTCTATTTTCTAATATTAAATTTCCCACTAGACCAAGGATTTTCTAAATCACCAATTTCCGTTGCAGTTCCTAGGCCTTGCAAATATGTAATTTCTTCTAGAAACCCTAAATCCAAATGAGAGCCAGAGGTGTAAATTTAATAATACTCTAAAATCAGTCATGTTTAAAGCCAAACATGAACGCAACAGGAATCCGTTACTGCTGAATTCCATTTGCACATCTAAAGATTTATAAGTGTTAATTAATTATTGCTTAGTTATGATTAAAAATGTTATCTATGCAATCAAAACAAAAATACAAAATGCTAATCATGATTAATGTAGAATTGAAATCTAACAAGCTTACAAAAGGTAAAGTGATTAATTTAAACACAAGTGAATAAATTACTTTGCTAATTACTAATTTATTGTAAAATGCTTTGTATTTTGAAAAATGTCATGGCTTGAGAATTTTAATATGTTCCTAATCTTCTGGGTATATATTATAATTTGAAATTAAAAACCTTTTTACTCTTGAGGAGACCTTATTTTTTTTGTTTCTCTAGAAATGAGCCACTTTTTTCCTAAGAGATCCTTCCACTGTAGTGCCAAGAGAGTGTGTTTTCTTAAAATATTAATTCCACACTCATTTTAAAAAGAAAAAAATACAAACCTGTGAGATTTCTACGCATGTCAAATTACATGTGTGCTGACCCAGTAACAGAGAGGCATAAGTCTTTCAATGCACCTATTTTTCTATTCCTCTGGGCCCTCAAAGCTGCCATTGCCAAAATAAGCATAAAATCATGGAACAGGAATAGTTTGGGTTGGAAGGAAACTTTAAAGGTCATCTAGCGCACCCCTCTACAATGACCAGGGACATCTTCAGCTCAAAGCCCCACTGAACCTGACTTTGAATGTTTCCAGGACTGGAACTCTACCAGGTCTCCAAGTGACCTGCTCTAGTGTTTCATCATGCTTGCTGGGAAAAACCTTCATCTTTAAATCTAACATAAATCAGACCTCTTTTAGTTTAAAACCATTTGCCCCTTATTTTATTGCCTCAGGCCCTGCTAAAATATTTGTCTCCATCTTTATTGCAGCTCCCCTTTTTCCCCAGGTTTGAAATTTTCACAGCTTTCCAAGCACCCTGTGTGACTGACCTAATATTTTTAATGTCTTGTTTTCTATATTGATTATGTAAGTTTAAAATGACACATGTAAAATTCTTGTAAAAAACAAGAACTATTGGAGATTTGATTATTAATTACAGTATATTTTATGGTTGAATCCTATTTTTATCAGACAAATGAATTTGCTGAACTCATATTAGCTATTTTCAAAGGTATTTCTTCTTTGAATATTTTTCTGGGACTGAAGGAAACATAAGGGCACATTCCTTTGTCTAATAATGAATTGTTCTCATGTTCTTGTGATTACATATGTATATAAAATTTGGACTATTTGTAAAATAAAAGACTAAAGGAGTGGTGTCCTGAGACTACACTTGGGTAGAAAACCAGCACTCACCAGTCTTTATTTCTAAAACTTCTTGTACACTGAAACTACTTGAAGAAACCCTAGACTGAGACCAGCACAAGGTATATTTAAACCAGAATGGAAACCCGCAGGATTTATTGTTGAGCTCTTTTAAACACATGTTCACCTTACAGGCACATGAAGGATACACGAAGGATCTTGTGAGATGGTCTGAGTATTTGAGGCTAACTTGGGTCGTGCAGTAGATCATAAATGAAAATGTAAGGAAGGTAAGAGAACTTTTTGATCATGGGATTCACAGGTACTGAGGAGAAGGGATTGCTGTAGCTTCAAGTCTGTAGAGGATGTTGCTCGTCTCTGCTGCTTTCAATGCTACTGTATTTTTCTTTTCCACTTTATGTTTACAGCTTTAGTGTTCGCCTTTCCTTAGTTCAAATGTTTACAAAACAAATTATTTGATTTTTTTTTTTTCTTTACTTTATAAAAGCCACTCTATAATTGCTTCTAAAATGACTGGCAGCTGCAGTAGCCTTCCAAAAGAAATCATTTTGTCATTATTCTTTCCCATAATTACTTTTCCACCCTGTACTTTTACTTTTTGAACTAAGTGCACTGTTTACCAGATACACAATTTTGCATTACCAGACTACAGTGAGTTTTGTTTTTCTTCATATCCTCAGTGATATGTTCTTTCACTGAGACTTAAAAAGGGTAAAAGTCCTACATCCTTCATCAGAGATATTGCTTTATGGAGAGTCATACCAGCATTGGAAGTGTTTTGTTTAGGAGACGACAGTAAGAAGAGATCACTCCTTCTCTTCAGTCATGCAGCCTACAAGTCCCAACATCTCACACTTTCAATTACTTCTTGATATTCAACTTAATTCTTTTCTACAGTTGAAAAAATATCATGTTCATCCTTTTGTAGTCACGCAACACTGACTCTTGAATCAGGCCTAATTATTGACAAAAAGATTGAATAAATAAGTTTCTTCTGGATGTAAGAGAGACAAAAGCTTTATTATGCACATCTGGAATGAAAGCAATCATATATTTTCATAATTTATTTATGCTTCATTTCTGTCATGCCACCATATTTTCGTCTCCCATTCTTGTTAAGAATTTGAACAGGGCAAACTGTGGCTCTGCTTTTATAGAACATCAGCTGGAGCACCAGGAATCTGTACTCTACCTTTATAGGCTCATGGTCTTGCAAAAATCTCACTAGAATCTGTCATTCAGCTTTGTGCATCAAAGTATGAGCTTTCTTGTAATTTATAAATGCAATATCTTAAATGAACTGTATATAAAAAAGGCACTAGATATTTCATTGACTGCTTTCTGAAGGCATTTTTAGAGAAGCTACTTTCAACATGGTGCTACAATACATTCATTACACAGATGTTAAACCCATTTAATCTAAGTTGCATTAGAGATGGTTCCCACTAATACAACTGAATCCTCTAAGTCTGGACATCTGCAGTTAAATCTGACACTAAGCAACTTGGGCTATTTTCGGATTCCTTTGAATATCACTGGGTATTCCACATCTCCTCCTTTTTGATGACATAATCTAGGTAATGCAAAATGCTTTTGAACGTTAGGGAGAGGAGAGGAGAGGAGAGGAGAGGAGAGGAGAGGAGAGGATTTTCTTAAGAATATTGACCATAACACAGAACTTTTGTGAGAAATAAAAATCAACTGAATAAGAACCCTAAAATTAATTTTACATGTTAACACTAACAGATACTGTCGTAGTTCTTCCCAAATTTGCCCTAAACCAGGACAACACTAAAAAGAGAATAAATGTATTATACTAAGACATTTTGAGAATAGAGTATTTAGCAAAGCACAAAGCAGTGGCTATATCAGTTAATAAAGAGAAAGCATTAGGTCTAATTGTATTAAAATGGAATATATTTGTTTCCAACACTGTGGTGGTGGGGTGATACAGTAAGAAACAATATATCATAAGAAACATTCAAAATATTTTAAAGAATACCTTCAGTAGATTGTTTTATGCAATTAATACATAAAGAACCCAGAACCACATCTAAATGTAAGGTACATGCTCTCAAGAGTACCTACTTTTCTGCTCATTACATGAAATTCCTTTCAACAAACAGTTCAGTCCAGCTTTCATTCAGACAACTGGTGGAGAGTGTCAAAGGTTTCAGTCAAGCCATATGCACTGTCAACCCATCACTGTACAGGAGCAGACACAATATTCTCAAAGCCTGTGCTCAGCAAAAGTAAGAGATAAGTCAGAAAAAGACACTATTGGTACTAGCTGTGTGGGGAAAAATCAACAGAGTGTTTCAAATAATATGGGCAAAACTCAGTTTTGTGTGAAGTGTGCTTATTGACTGAATTCTGAGTGAGTTATTGAAAACTGGATAAGACTCCTAAAAAAGACAGTCAGGTGCCTTTGTACCAGCTCTTCACGGTATCATCAGTTCTTTCACCTAAGCCCTCTTTGCTCTAAAGAAAAGAGCAGAACACACAAAATAAAAACCTTTTGAGGAAATGGGGACTATTGCTGACATGAAGCGCATTCCCACAGGCCTGGCTGGCAGAGGTTCAAAATGCACAGTGCTGGTAACTTAGCTGAGTAGGAAAGCTCTGGGTTGTTTAGCGCTGCTTAGAACTTCTTGGTCAACTTGGCCTGTATTATGCTGTGTTCTACTGGTCAGATATATCTACCTCCTGAAGCAGGCTTGAACCATTTTCTAATGAAATTAATGCTTTATCCAAGGATTTTTCAAACTTTTTTTAGTTTTATTGAACTAGTTCAATAATAAACTACATACGCCAGCTACTGGGTTAAAATATTACTTTGAAGACTACTAAAATCTAGGTGAAATACCTCAACAGTATTGATACATTTAGAAACAAACATGTGGTGGTGTCTTCTCCAGATACCATTATATAACCCAGTGTTTATAAATTATCATGGAGTCACAGAATATTTCAGGTTGGAAGTGACCTTGAGAAATCTCCAGTCCTGCAGGATCAGCTTTGGGATCAGACCAGGTTATTTAGGTGTTTTCAAGACCCTCTTTGGTCTTGAAAACCTTCAAAAATAGATATTGCACAACCTCACTGGGCAGCCTGCTCCACTACTTGCCTGTTCTCACAGACAAAAAAGATTCTCCTTCAGTCTAGCCTGAACCACACTTGTTTCAACTTACACAAATTTGTCAGGCAAACACTCTGTCACCTCTTCCAGATAATGATCATAAACAAGACAGATGATAAATTAGACCTTTCAATACTTCACTTATTACTTGCTTCCAGAAGAGAAGACTCACTATCCATTAATTGTCCAAGTTGTTTCTTTACCCATCTAGTTTATGTGTGCATCAAGCCCTTTAGGTCTTTAACTTGAAACAAGGATCTACTGAGAGATAGTGTCAAAAAGTTATTTGCAAAAATCACAGTAAATTATATTCATTGCATCCCCCCTCATCCACAGATCCAGTTATTATATACCAGAAAGCAATCATGTTGGTCAGGAATGATTTTTACTGGGTCAATCCTTGTTGATTGTTGCCACCCAGTGCCTTCTACATGTGGTGAGAAATATTCCCGAAAGAGAATACCTCAGTGTTTTTCTCAGGGATGGATGTGAAGCTGACCAGGTTGCATTTCACTGGGTCATCAATTTGGACATTTTGGAAGATGCTCAAGATATGCCTTGTTCCAGTCCTTAGTCTTTTTCTATCATCTCCAGTTTCTCTGACCTATCAAAGGTGGTAAGAGTGACAAGGCCCTTGGCCCTTTAGCTGCAGTGCATTTTGGTCACTTCTACGGACTTCTATGGAATGAGTCTGAGTTCANCCTTCCAGAATTTGCCCTAAACCAGGACAGTGTTCCTGCCCACAGCAGAGGGGTTGGAACTGGATGGTCTTTTCCAACTCAAATCCTTCTATGATTCTATGAGTTCTCAAAAGCGGTTCTTGGCTTGATCCTCATCCACCTCAGGTTGTTCTCCTCCTACTCCAGCCTTCCTTCTAGGCAGAGAGGACCCTGTTGATGAAGACAAAGGCAAAGGCAGCATTATATGTGTCTGCAGTTAAAAAAACAGGCATCATTCCTAAATTCCTCATTTTTACTTATTTCTGCTTCTGTCTTTTTCCACTGGAGCTCTGACTTAAGTTGTGTGTTTTGCCAAGCCTGATATAGCTCCTTATTTTACTGCCTATTGAGATGAGCTGCTATTGTAACTGGAGCATGCAGTCTTTAAAAAGCTGCCAGTTTTCCTGAGTATTTTTGCACTTCAGAGCTGCTTCCTGTGGGATCCCACCTACCAGTTTCCTGATGACAATTGCAATTACAATTATGATTGACTAATATCAGAAAACTAAATCGTGAAACAGATGCTTAGATATAGAGACAGATGGAGCCCTGTCGTAGTATTCCTATTTCTGCAGTTTTAGAAATATTTGATGCTTTTTCCTGTACTATAAACTTAAATTTTCAGATGCACTTTTTATCTTTTAAAGTATCAATTATATTTCTTAGAGAGTGCTTCTTCTCCTAACAAAATAAACTCATATTCAGCCTAGCTTCAGTTGCTGAATGAATAACATGGAGACACACTTTTTTTCATCTGGTTAGTTCATTTTTCATCCGAACTCTTTCTGTTAAAACTCACACCTACAAACACCATATTGATATAGCTTGCCTTGTTTCAGTCATCTAGCTTGGGCTTTGATTTGGCTCCCAGTGAACGTGCATGTTTTGTTGTGGAAGAGGAGTGGTCATAAAACCCAGGGAGGTGATGCTTCACTTCTCTTCCCACCCCACCCCCTTGCAGTGCTGCATCCAGCTCTGCCCTCCCAGAGGAGGCCCCAAGGTGATCAGAGGGATGGAGCACCTCTGCTGTGAGGAAAGGCTGAGGGAACTAGGGTTGTTCAGCCTGGAAAAGAGAAAGCTTTGGGGAGACTTCATTGCAGGCTTTCAGGACTTTAAGGGGCTTATAAAAAAGAGGGAAAATCACTTTTTACACAGGCAGGACCTGACCTAGTCAAAACCTGACCCAGAGATTTTACACAGATATTAACAGGTAAAATATAGCTGTAAAATCCTTGAATATCAGCAAAAGTGCTCCATTGTACAGGTTAAGTGTTGATTTCACTCATATAAAGAACAGTGTCACCCTTTATTTGTATACAATTTGAAGACAAATATCTCAGTCCAGAGAAAAAATTAGTTTTTATGCCAATGGAAAGGGATGATAGAGTTGATTTGTTCAGTACTTGTTGTGGAGTGTAAAGTTCCGCCTGTCCTAAAAAGACTTCTTCAAGGCAAGCCCTTGTTTATTTCACTGAGGTAAAAAATACCACCACCCTCAATTAAAAAAAAAAAAAAAATAAAAAAAAAAAATTTGGATGGTTACATTTTCAAAGCACAAGCAATGTATAAATGAAGAACTCTTTTATCTCATATTGAACCTTCTCAAATGATGCCCTGTATATGTGTTGCTGACACAAGCAAGAGGGACTAAGGAAATTTCTTTGTTTTTTCCTTTAAATTAGAATTTTGTGATATTCTTAAAGGGGAAAGGATTGTACATTTGGCAAATAAACATGTTAAATGTCAATAACTGGAAATATTTTTCATCTATTAATTCATATGTGCACACAAATACAGAAAAAATTAAAGACTACTAGAAGACCACAACACTTTTTTGCAGTAACTTCTAAGATTTTACATTAGTTCTCCATGGAATAGGTAACAATGCATTCTTGACTCTAGCATGATAATATCTTGATAAGCAATTTCCCAAAAAATGTTTCAAAATATCAATTTCAGATCTAAAGCTAGTTCAGTAGGTACTTGAGGGACTTAAATATTCCTTTCAAAGCACATGTACCAACCTTTAAACACTTTAGCATGGTGATGAACATGCTGAGATGGATATTCAGCAGCCATGATGAAACCTGAAAAGCCCACACAAAGTAAAATTGCTTTACTACCTGAAGGACTGTCTTTAGGAACAGCAATCTAATCTCTTGATATTCATCTACTCTAATATAAATTATGCAGATCCCCTGTAATTAATTTCCCCTCTGTTTCCATACCTGAATGCGAGTTATCCTTCCCTAGATAAAATATTCCAGTTTCATTTCATTACTGGTTCTGCTCACCTTCTTAATATTAAACATGTAATTAAAGGATATGCTAATAGGGACCTTGTTGCATTTGGAAAGAAAATTAAAAATGTACAAACCCATAATTTATATTTTTGTGTGCCAAATGATGTATCACCTTACTAAGCAGTACTTTTGACACTCACAGGTTGAAAAGGATTCTAACAGTGTAGACTGAGTAAATTCAGTTCCCTTTAAATTGTTGCTATTTTTAGAATTTGGTCTATTTTTAGAATTCTGTGAACAAGAGACATATAGCTAGTATTACAGGTAGGTTGTCACCCAACAAAGCTGGACAGACTTCTGTCTATGCAGGACTTGTTTCTGTTGGTGCTCCTGATGCAATCATCACATTGGTGATATTTTCAGATTCCTACATTGCTGGTTTCTTACTGCTCCCCCCTCCTCCGCTTTTTTTTTTCTAGTTTTCTGCAGGGAGCTTTTGTTCTGACTGGCAGGTTATACATATATATATATATATATTATTTTCTGCACCATCACGCATTTTTTTCTGTATCAACTCTTCTTATGGCAATCACACCACATGTGTGATCTCACCACATTTCTCTAGGAATAAGCTGGGATTTCAGACTGAAATGACAGTCACCATCTTAAGCTACAGCAAAATGGAGGTGGCTGGGGAAGTCATCAAACACTGCATCTCACTGCATTTATAAACTGGAAAATATGCCCATGATATTAACTAATGACACTATAAATACATACATATAGATCTCTGTAATGCATAGCATCAGAGCAGAAAAAACCCACAGATAAAGTAAATCAAGAACCTCAGAGAACTAGGAAAAAATTGCTAAGGTTGAATGAACTTGAGGTTAGACTGTTTCAGAATGACCATTAAATTGAACATTATTAATATTACTTTTGAAAATCAAGCTCTGAACCTGGCACAGAAGTGAGCATCACAACTCCTCACATATCTCACATGCTAACTATGTCCAGATGACAGGTAAGATTTCCTGTCTTCCTATGTCCATAACTGATTGCTGATATGTCTTCTTCATGGCCTTTTAAAGCAAAAAAAAAAAAAAAACAAAAAACACTTCATCCAGCTTTTTTGCAGTTTGTGGAAACTGAACATCAAAATCATCAGATGGTTTTGTATCATTTTTCTGAAGAATAGTTATTCTCAGTATTTTTTGAAGAAAGAGTTTTCTGAGAGCACTTAAACTCAAACTGTAAACTTAAAAATATCAATAGTTATTTTGCTGACTTTCAGATTACCATAGTTCAGTACAACACAGTCCAGCTCAAGACAATTTTATTTTCACTTAAATTTCAACATGGACATTACCAAAATTTTGTTGATGATCATTGTTTCCAGCATTTTGGCTTGGAGAGTCCAAGCTCTAATAGGGCCTTCAGAATGAAGAAAATTAAAGAGCTTTATCATACAAAACGTTCATAATTTTCAGGAATTTGAGAGTATACATTGGTTGTGTAGATACAGGTTATTTGAAAAACTAAGGAGAAAGTAACTTATATCCTTGTGACCCTATGGAGTCCTTTGTGAATCAGGAAAGATAATTGAACTGTAATGTTCAAGGTAATGGCCTTGATAATAATTGACCTGTAATGATCATTTCTATTAGTGAGCAGTATTTTCACAAGTTGATGAAACCTTAGGCTAGCCCTGGCTCACAAGTTTGCTAGTACATCTCCTTGCCCATTAGACAAATGTGTCCAGGGAAAGCTTCACTTGTACAAACATGTCCAAAAGCTGGAAGTGGTGCAGAAGAAAGACACTAGAAGAAATAGATCTACATATTTAAAGATATTTAAATATAAGGCAAAAAAACAGCATTTCTCCGAAATTGTATTAAAATCCATTAAGGTTATTTAAAGCTCCTAGGCTGTGAGGCTCCTCTTTTCTATTAATATCATAAAACAAATTCTTTTTCTGACTTAGAAGAGACCATGTTTAATTGTCTTCATACCACACTGCTGAGTTCAGTGTAGTTCCAAGTAAGAAAACCAGTCGTAGCTCTTTGCAAGCAGCTTGATGAAGTCCCACTGCAACAAATAAAGGAGAAATCACTGAAATGGAAAGCAATTTAAAATTAACTCACACAGTACCTTTGTTTTTATAAAGCCACTGAGTTTTAAACATTTCCAAATGATAGACTGTTTGCAGCAATGGGAGGAACATGGCCATATGAAGTTCAACTTTGCATATTTATATCTAAACCTTATCAAATTGTTGCATTGCTCTTATTCAAAAACAAACTTGCACATCTTATTCAAAACCAATGCAATAGTACACACTGTAAGGCAGGGCAAGCTCAAGTGGGTAAACCATTAAAGATGCAATTTATATTTCTGTCTATTTTCACAGGATTTTATAAGGGTAGGTCTTCAGGCTCCTGTCTGCATCAAAGTCCAGCCAGATCCATAAAATGAAAACAACGTTAAACAACTTCCCAAAAGACAGAAATAGCCTTTTAAAGATTCACAGGAGTACTTTTTCTGTGTCTAATTCAAGCGGCCAGCAGGGTGAGATTGATGGGCACTGGCAGAGATGCATTTCATGAGGCGGCTGTCTGCTCGATGGCATTAGAATGGAGCTATCTGTCTTCATTCTGCTCCATTAGCATGCCCCTCAGATCTATCAGGAAAATGTCTACAGTCCTGGCTTATAAATTATTACCTCTGACAGTTAAATATTTTAGACCATATTTAGGAATATTGCTCACTGATAGTTCTTCACTCACCTACATATTTTTGCAGTTTAATTCCCATATATGCTTTAAACATCCCAAAGAGATGTTTTGGATTTTTGCCCTAATGTAAAGGAATTTCTAGTCTGTGTGTGGTAAAAATGATTGTCCAATTACTTGGCTTCAACAGTGCAATCTATAGAAATGTGTTCCATGTCAGAAGAAGATAGATGTTAACTAACCAGGATATATCTTCTTTAAAGTATTAGATTTCCCTGCAAAAATTCATTGGAAGGTGAACAATCAGCGTATGGAAATTATTATCATGATTGCTTTCGGTGTTGAATATAAATGAGTCATCTGACTCACTCTGTTTGTTTTTTTTTTATTCAGCTTCATGAGGTCTTTAGTTCTGTTTTTTATTTTGTTTCCACTGATTACATTCTATTAATCAAGTTCAAGAAATAAGTCAGTCTTTAAACAAAACATTTTAAAGAAATCACAGTATTTCACCTTGTTATCTTAGACCTGAAGACCAGGTAGTCTTTGATAAAATAAAATTTTGTTCAATTTATGTTTAATTCAATGTCCTCCTAAACTGCATGGCCAGCAGCTTGTATGGGAATTTTGAAGAGAAAAGAGAGGTAGAAGTGACTGCTCAGTGTTTAACAATGACTATTAAAATAATAATTTTTTATTTGCTATCCAGGCCAGGTAGGTTTTAAACTGAAATGTTGCAGTCTACTTTAATAACTAAATAAATTCTCAGTCGAATATTTTTTTCAGCTAAAGTGCTCCTGGTGAAAGCTTTCCTATATGGAATAAAAGGAATATGTCCAACAGCAAAACAGTAGTTTCTTTCATGAGTAAAGATGAACAACTATATATCAATTTTTGGAGAACTTCAATTTCTTAGAAGCTTTTCTAAAAGAGAACACCAATACTGTAACCACACTGCCTCTTCTGCATGACAATGTCAGTGGTCCAGATGGGACTTCAAGAGTACAGGTGTTTCCTAAGAAGTTTCACTCAGCCTAATAGCTCTTTTTTTTTTTTTTTTTTGTGGGTTTGGTTTGGCTGGTGGGTTTTTTTGCTTGTTTATTTTTTTTTCCTGCTTTCTACTACACTTCATGAAACACGAAAAAATTAGGAAATAAGTGGTAAGATGTAGATGAGTTCCAAACCAGAGGGTTATCAAATTGACTGCACTAATCAGAGCCACATGGGGCAGTAGCTAGGAGGAAGATATCTAATAAGATAAAGGGTTTAAAAAAAGCAGAAGTATACATGGAAAAAAAATATAACTTGATGACATAGAAATCTATAACCAAGGAATTGAGTTTCAATGCAGCTGAAGGAAAAAAAGAAATAGAACAAACACAAAGCCTATTACACAATATGAGTAGATTTCTGTGAAATAGGCTTACATGAGAAAACCTAGCCTATGTTAACATGAAGGACTGAATTTAAAACATCCAGTGACTACCGGGTTCTCCTTCAAGCTATAGACTGTTGCAGCAGCCCTCTTGTTAGAGGGTAGAAATGATCCAAGACACAAACTTCTTATTTATCACAGCATGAAAAGGGCCTTGATTTATTCCTCTTTACAGCTCAGCCATCCTGACTGCAACTATTCACTGACTCTGGCTGCAGCAAGCGCCTACTCTAGGTTTCCCTTGCAGCCTCTGACTGCTGATTATTCCCTGCTAAACTCTGACTGCATACATTAGTTTGCAGACTCTGAATGCAGGCTTTTACCTAGCTAGACTATGACTGCAGGTCCCAACAACAAGCTGTAACTGCAGCCCCAGACCGACCTCACAGCAGTGATTCTCCCTCCCCAAGATCCTTCACCAGCTAACCCACTCCCTTTTATCACACTTATCTTTATTGGATGTAGCTGTGGATATACAAGGGCAAGGCTGTATTGAGTAACTAACACAGCTGTTACTTATCAGGGATGAGGTCACCTGTATTTCCTTCTCCTTCAATAGACCATATCAATAACAGCTGAGGGAAGATAAAAGGAGAAAAAAGGGTACTAATGTGGTACTTGAATGAAGAAGTATGCTAAAAAGTTGCATTTATAGCACCAACCCATCTCACTAGTCACATTTCTTTGGTCCTGCATAAGGATATAAAATGAAGAAACTCTCTTCACCTCAAGGGTTAAGGTGATCAAGTACCTATGATCTGATTAGATGCCACCTGGAGTTCATTGGTTAGGTCTGGAATCCTCAGCACTTGAAAGACATGGACTTCTTGGAGCCCATCCAGAGGAGCCTACAAAAATGACCTGAGGTCTGCAGCACCACCCCTATAAGGAGAGGCTGAGAGAGTTGGGACTGCTCAGCCTGGAGAAGATTTTGGGGTGACCTTCCAGCAGCCTTCCTGTGCAAACCTTTAGGAAAGGCCTGTCGCATCAGGACAAGGGGTGATGTTTTAAAACCAAAATAGGGTAGATTCAGATGGGATTGAAGACTGAACTTTTCTTAAAATAAGTATGGTAAAATACTGTAGCAGATTGCTCAGAGATGTTGTAGATGCCCCATCTCTGGAAACATTCAAGGTAAGATTGGACAGGCTCTGAGCAGCCCTGCTCATTGCACCAGGGTTGGACAAGATGACCTTTAAGGACCTTTCCAACCCAAACTAATCTGGGTTTCTTTGAACCCGTAAAATTCATCAGAATACAGTTTAGATGGGTGTTGATGCACTTGGCTCTAAGTTTTTTTTTTTATGACACCAGCTTTTAACCCGTAAAATTCATCAGAATACAGTTTAGATGGGTGTTGATGCACTTGGCTCTAAGTTTTTTTTTTTTATGACACCAGCTTTTAAAGCCACTGTAACACTGAAGTGTAAAAAGTGGGGGGTTTTTCTCCTTCCAGATATAGTAAGTTACATTCAAATTTAGTCCCTTAATAAGAAAATGTAGGATTTTTTTGTTTCTGGAATAGCACCACTTGTAACATTAAACATATATAGCATTTAGAAAAGGTCTCACAGACATAGGTGCCTTCATATTACCAATCTTTTAGTAATTGGTGACTTATGGAAACTCACCTAGGCCAATAGAGATGATGATAAAATGCATAATATAGGCTTGCCTAATTTGAGAATGTAGCTGGTAAAAAATAATTGGCAGATGACCTTATTAACTTTTCACAGAAAAACCTATTGCTTTTATTTTTAATTTATTTTTTCAGGCTAAATTCAGATATTATTTTAAAATAGAAGTTTCAGGATGGGTTTGTGAATCTGAATCTTTCCAGACTATAAGAAGTATGATATCCAAATGTTTTACCACTTCGGGCTTTGCAACTTCTTTTTTTTCTATCAACAGGCTGTTGAAAACACACATGGAGGAGAGTTGATCTACATAAGAACATAGCACTGATGATCTTGGGATAGGTTACACCCAGCCGCTTGCTTTAGAAATCAGACAGTGCTAGCACTGAAGGTTGTTTATGCATATCTGGGTGTGGGGCTGGGCCAAGCATATCCAGGGAAATAGCACCCAGGTCTCAGTCACACATTACAAAGCTGATGTGCTCTTAGTGTGTGAAATCTAATGGGGATATATAAATCAAACCCTTTATGTTTTTTTTTTGAAATTTATTTGTTTGTTTGCTTTTTTTTTTTTTAATTTTGTTTTAAAGAGAGCCTTGAGAAATGGCTCTGAAAAATATTGGCATCCATTCAGCCTCTGTCTGAGGGACCTTGAGTGTGATGGCAACTAGGGCTGGGCTGTGGGCAGGTGGATTGTCCTCCTGAATCAGACTGCCCTCCCGGATCATTAGTCACCATCAACCCCATCCCCCTGCCCCATCATCGCAGCGTGTTAGCCTTGATACAAAAAGTACAGCGTGTTAGTTTGATACAAAAGATCTAATTCAACTTAAAGCCATGCTGGCCAGGATATTTAACTATGACTAGTGTTGATTGTGAATGGAGTGTTTGACGTGTGAAAATGAATGGGAAGTTAGGAGCCCAAAAAGAGGTGCAGGTATCTGAACACTTTAAACTGTCCTTAAATAAGCAACTGTCAGCAACTGTTCACATTTAGTGCATTGTGTCCTGTAAGGTCTTCAAGTCTTTAATAAATTGAGGCAAATTTTATGTCATTTGCTTAAGCAGATGAATGCATGAAGCAACCATAAGAAGGCACTTTGGTGCCTCAACAAGGCAGTGAAATTAGTAAATTCCTAGAATATGTCCTAGTTTCAAACTCAACATCAGAAAACTCCCAAGAGGTAGGAAATGCTGTTTCCTGTTCAAAAGGTATAGGAAAGAATTTATTTTTTCCTATGATGACACATGACAGCTGCAAGCAAGGTTTAGAGGCATATAATACCAAGGATTGTTCAAACAGACAAAGAAAATAAAAACCAACTTCACCTCACGTGCCTTACAATGTGGATTGTAGGGAATATACAGTGAGACACTACACAGCTACAGAGAAATTAAGGTAATAATTTAGCTATATGAAGATAACATCCAGCTTGGGGAAGCTGGGTAACTAATAAAGCAGGGGTGACGTCCATCTGTGTAAGCGTGAATATTGCTAACCCATATCCTCGGAAGTAGTAGGGGAGATAGTTTTAAGGTTTGGTTTTTAATTTCTGATTCTACACGTTATGCTATGAAAATCACTAATACCTAAGGTGTCAGAAAATACTTCCTTGAGCAAATCCCAGCGTTATGTACTGAGAAATACCAGAGGCATACCACATTTTTTTGAGGATGTAGGTAAAACAAGGCAATAAGCTGTCAAGAGAAATGACTAATTGGAAAATCAAGAAGAGATAATGATAGGAAAATGTTGCAATTTAGATGTTCAGAGTAGCAGGCAGCAGCCACAAGAGTTCTTTGCAGTTACAGGATGAGGAGAGGCAGAAAAAATGAAAGCAGGGTAAATCTCACTAGAAAAACTGTTTTAATTGTAAATGCAGTTACAGGCATTGCTAGCTGTTATAGGTACATCTATTTTTAGACTCCTCTCCATATACTTGGGCAAGGCATGTAAGCATTTAGATGTGAAATTTCTGATAGTCTGAACCATAACAAGATCCATGAATCACTGCCAACCAATCTTCACCTAGTATAGAAATTCTGAATACTTGTTTGCCTGCTCAGTCAGCCGAGTCAAGAGTTCTTCATTCTGCTCTTCTCATGCTTAAGAAAATCTGACCATCTTTTATTGAATTCAAATTTTATTCATATTTTATTGAACACAAGTACAAGTGTTTCCCAATTGAGTAATTAATCGAAAATACTCAGTTACTGATATGATTCTTCAGAACTGCAGCATAAACAAATACAGAATACTCTGTCACAGGCAGAGTTCCTCTCTCTTGATTGTGGCATATATTACTTTTCAGTAGCAAAAAGAGCAAGTAAAAACAAATTTGTGCAGGACAATTGTGTGTTAAACCTTCGTAAAGCTGATGTTGTAAGCTTAAACACTTATCTAAAGGGAAAATGAAAAGGAAGAAACGAGTCTTTTTAAATGAAGAAAAAAAGGAGATTTTTTTTTTTTCTATTTTGAATGGTTGTAAGTTCATATTTTCTACCTGAAGACTGTGGGAGAGGATGATTATTTTTTTCTAGTGGCAGCATGTTCTGCCATGTATTTTTCTTGACCTGGTACTTGCACACATCTATACTGCATATACCACATGTAGAAGCTTATTAAAATGAAAACACACACATGCATAGTTTTTGTGATGCTAAAAAGACTCTCTACCAATGAAAAGGTACATTATTGCTGACTCCCCAGAATATAAATTCTGCCTGCAGTTTTGATATTAACTGAGGACCAGTTCTTGGGGGTTTGGAGGTTCACCTCATTCTAAACAAATTTTTTTGAGATGCCATATCCCTAAAGTCTGTATGCCTCTATAATTAAGCATAAGGGAACTTGAAGAGAGTGGTGTCATGTGAACTGTGATAGTACAAAGGTGGAATGAGGAGGGAGAGGAGGTGTTCCAGGTGTTGGAGCAGATATAAAACCTCTTCTTATGGCCAATTATCTTCTTTCTTAAGATGAAAACACTTCCTTGGTAGTATTGTAAAGGAGGAATAATCCCAGTAAATGACAAATCTTTGGGTGTATGGAGGAAGAAAAAGAATCTGAAGATACTAACTTAGAATTTATTTTATCCTATTTATTTTTTTCCATATTAAAACCAAACAGGAAAGTGTAAGCAGGTACCTAAGCCATCTGTCTTCTTCAAAGAATGAAAAGATAAAATTTCACATTTATACTTTCAAAGAGGATTCAGAGAAAGAAAGAAAGAAAAATTTTCACTTGGTTCCTTTCATTCTAGAATATTTTCAGTCTTTTTATAACAGTTGTATTGCAGTTACATCCCCACCAAACAAAGGTAGTATTTAGAATTAAATTTTATCTTTATATCAGTCCAGGCTCTATTAGAGCTGCCCACTGATATTTTTCTGAATAGATATTTTCAAAACTGAAAGAGGCCATTTCTGAAAAGAAAGATCTTGGTTGGTTCACATAAAAGCAGTTAAGGAAAACTTTTATCTTAGAGTTTTATGTCATAAAATATAGACGATCGAAACATTTTGTTACATTCTCAGTAATAAACTTCAAAAAACATAACAAACATCTAACCATAAGCAGATAGTTAAAATCCTATTTGCTATAAATGTACATTTTTAGTAACAGGATTTTTTGGAAGTTTTATATATTGCAGCTAGTCTAAGAAGAAGTGGATTAGTGGACAGATTTTTTGTTGTTATTGTTTTAAATAAAGAGTGTTCATATATGAAATAAAGTCTAGGCCGGGAAAATAAAGTATGAAAAAGGGATTTCCTCCAAAAGATCTCATTTTCCCCAGCTGTGGAAGTGACCTCCTAGAATATCTAGAAATCGATAACTTTATTGATGGATTGTCAACCTTTTTAAACAGGCTTTTTGTTCTATATCACTTCTTGTTTTATATCACTTCAAGTTTTATACACTTGTGGTTTATAACACACATAAAAGATACAAGCTTTGTTTAATTTGGAATTTCCATCAGTATTTGAAAGCCTTTGTGCTTAATTCATATTTAAATAATGGCAATTAGTAACTGTATTTCCATGACATGATTTGAGGATAAAAACGTTACAGAAAACCTTCAGTGTCAACTTAATTACAGCAGCATTAATTATGATTGCTATCTCAAGGACTACTCTTTCTCTCAGAAAACCTGGAGTGCTAAATTTCAAAGGTGAAAGTCCTAGTGATTCAAAAATTATATCTGTCCTCAAATCCAATATTTTCTATTTAATTTAAGGGCTACACTTATATAATGAAAGTCAGACAGAAGTTTCTTGAAAGCAGTAATTATTTTAGAAGCAATGTGTTTTGGAGTTGTCTCTTTTAATTAAATGGGGGTTGTTTGTTTTTTCTTGCTGTTGTTTGCTTTTACTGACCTCCAAGCTTCCTATGCTGCCAAACGCATCATTTTCTTATCACAAAAGAACAGAACAATGCAATGTGATGTGGGTGGTTTCCAGCACTTCATGTTTGCACACGGTTCTCCAGAGATACAACTATGATGAAAACTAATGGAAAATTCCCTGGAGTTCCTCAGGTACCCGAGTGCTTGAAATTCCATGCAGAAATTTCTTTCTGTGAGTCCCCTTGGGAAAAAAAACAGAAATAATGAAACTATTCTTCCTACCAAGCAGCCAACCTTTAAGGCCAGTCAGTTATTACTATGACCTTTTGTTCATGATCATCACCTTGAATATTCCACAGCAGTTCCTTAAGTAATTGTTAAAAATGTGTGATGTGCTTGCAAGGATCATTATTTTAATATCCTTCTTATACATATTTCTAAAGGAAAAGAAATACTACAAGCAAAATAAAGCGGTTTTAAAATTTGGTACTTCATAGAATCACAGACTGGTTTGGGTTTGAAGAGGTCTTAAAGACCATTTTGTTCCAAACCTGCTGCCATGGGCAGGGACACATTCCACTAGACCAGGTTGCTCAGAGCCCCAGCCAACCTGGCCTTGAACACTTGCAGGGATGGGGCAGCCACAGCTTCTCTGAACAACGTGTGCCAGTGCCCCAACATCCTCACAGGGAAGAATTTCTTCCTACTATCTCATCTAAGCCTACTCTCCGTCAGTTTGAACCTGTCACCCTTTGTCCTGTCATTCCAGCCCCCTGTCTTTTTCAATCTTTCCTGTGAAGTCCCTTCAGGAACTGGAAGGTCACAATTAGGTCACCCCAGAGACCTCTCCAGCCTGAACAGTCCCGGTTCTCTCAGCCTTTCCTCACAGCGCAGCTTCTCCATCCCTCTGATCACCTTGGTGCCTCCTCTGGCCTGGCTAGAACAGGTTCCCAATCCTTCCTGCGCTGAAAGCAACATATTCAGGTGGGTCTCATAAAAGTATCTAATATACAAACTTCAGGAGTGTATATATAGGAAAAATCTTTATGACATTTTTCTTTTCCCAATCTGTTCCTGAGGAATGGATGGCACTGTATTAGATAAAGATAACAGAAGAATAGCCTGATTGCAGTTTATGTTGATGATATACTCCCTCCCTTCACTTTCTTCATCTTTCTGCCTCAATGTTTGTTACAGGCAATTAAACAGGTGATGGATGAACTCTCAGCTCTTGGATTTTACTGCAAACTATACAAAGTTTGAAAACACTGCTATGTGACATGAATTATGGGTCCTTACTGACTAGTTTGCATTTCAGTTGGCCTTCAAGAGTTTTACATGTGTGAGAAATTAACAACCCACAATAATGGTAGAATACGAGGAAAATATTTTTTTTTTTTATCAACAGGTGAAAAATAGTAGCAGCCCTTATCATGTTTTTCTTTTGGAATAACCAAATGCTGTGCTGTGTTTGCTATATCTCCCTGAGAGGAAGAATGGCAAAACACATTTACATGTTTCTCAATTTAAAATTGTTGCCACTGTGTCCAGGAACAGAACTAGATCCCATAAGATTTAAAATTCTGCAGATGAATTTGTCATTCCAAATACTTCCATATTATGCAGTGCACTGCTATAAGAGCATATGTGCAGTGCAATATGTGCACTGCCTTGATCCACACCTGCATTAAGAACGTCTCACCATCCTTCTTGAAATCATTGCACCACTTGCTGATGAAAAGAAGTCCATGACTGTTTCCATGACTATTTGCTGCATTTTATGTTACCACAAAAAATACAGAAAAAAAATCCCATATGTGAGAGAGGATTTTATTTGTTCCTTTTTAATTTCATAAGGTTTTATTTGTTCCTTTTTAATTTCATACTTTGGGGAAGTAAAATAAGCTAAAATAAAAGCACCATAAAATTTGATGGGCAGTTGATTTTCTTGCCTAAAGTAAGAAGATTAAGACTGTCTTCAGATTGCTCAGGGAATACTTTTACAAACCTTTAGCTTGTAATCCAAATCCTTTCAAGAAACCCTGCTGATTTCCTGGATAAGTAGTATTTCTATAAAGTATTTAAAATTTCCGGGATAGTTTTTCACTAAAAGACACAGGTCTCAAGGTCCTCTGTTCTGTGTCTGAGATTTGTGAACTCATGGTATAACTGACCTGTTATTTGAATTTTAATTGTTTGGGCTTTTAATCTAACTAAATTAAATTTATTCCAATACTAATATATTGAAATATAAGTATATTTTCCTTATTTTACTGTATTTTTAAAGGTACTTAACAATAAGTAGAGGTTACAAAATGAAATCTTTCAAAAGCATTAGAAAAATAAAAGTGTTTCATTGTTCTTTACCACCCTTGAGTTATACTCATGACTTGCAATTAAATCCATATAGGAAGACAAATTATTTTTTACTACTAAGCTCTTGCTAACGACTGTGTTAGGTGAATATTTTTGTAATATTTATCTGATTTCTCTAGTAAACCATAGCAGAGGGATATAATGTAATGCTTTAATATACTTCAGAATGTCAAGTGTTACCCTTTAAAACTTAATTCCTGATATTTCCATATTCATTTTTTAAATGCCTCAGAAAAACATAATGCTACTAGGATTATAACAGAGCACAGAATAATTTTAGTAGAATACATCCAAATAATTTTAGTAAAATATATCCAAAGAGTAATTCTTCCAAGCGTTCTAGCTACCCTAGAAATTCTGTTATAAACTCATTATTTTCTGTAATGAGTGAAATAATTAATTTGCAGTGTAAATGAATCTTCTAATAAATCTAAAGGCTGAACACAATTAAAATATATACTGAAATCTTAATATTATTGGAATTAAGCATTTTTAGAAGAAAATATTAAAATATACAAAAAAATGTATCTTAATTTCGTAGATATATATCTTAAAAAAAAGATGCATTTTTTTTCCTTTGTTAATAAAAAGAAACACTGGGCCACATGGGAGGCAGAGAGGCTTCCCTGACTGTCCTCAGTGGAATCATGGTTTAAGTTTCTGAGACTCCCATATAGAACATAAGGAAATTCTGCCTCACAGTCAAAGGGGAACCCATTACTCAGTTTGAAGTGTAATGCTAGCAAGGCCTCTTTTCTGTGCAGAAGTATTAATCATGTTCATTTTGCTGTAATATGATGCTAAACGCTGTCATTTAGCACTGTAGAGGTATAAAATTAAACCTCTCTATACACTGCTTTGGAAGGGCTACATTTCATAACAGCAGAAGGCTGGGATCACTCACTCCCTTTGATGATAATACTTTTGCCATGATGCTAATAGTTTTATTTTTATGAATATAGTCCTTTGTGTAATCAAATATAGAGCTTGATCTTTTGTTTATTGCAGGATTGAAGCCAAAGAAAATAGCTGTCTATTATTAGATTTCATTCTGGCATAATTAAATTGGTTAAGGGTACAATTTTCTACAGAAACTGTTCATTTTCCAGTAAAACCAGTAATATGAAATTGTGTAGAATTTGTCACATAGCAGTGCCTAAAGAAACATCTCTCTTGGCTTAAATGTATAACAGAACAGCTGTGCCAATTTGAAGGAATGTAGTATGTTAACTATATCCACATAATTATATTAGTATTATTTTTGTATGAAAATAAGTCTTAAAAGATCTAACAGTTTGGCACAGGGAAAAGTTTATCAAGTTTCAGAAGAATGAGCTAATAGAGTGTGCCTAAAATGCACATTAATTAAGAGAAAAATTAGCAGGAGATCAATTACAATACTAGTAAGAATATTGGTGATGACAGAAAGCTTGAAGAGCATTTTTAGAAAGGTAAAATAAAACCCAAAGCCACAAAAAAAAACCAACAACCCAGATGAAACAGACCTTGAAACCTGAGTTTTCATTTTCCTTGCAAGGATTCGTAACGCAGGTCTATGAGCAAAGTCGTTACCATGAGTAAGGCTTGCAGAGAAGTTAGAGGTACAGAACTAAAATTTACATTTGGAAGATTATCATTTCTTTGTAAGATTAATAGTATTCAAAATGAGTTTAAAAGGAAGTCATTGACTTTTTCATTGTAATGTTGTAGATGTCAGATCATGTACCTCTCTTCATCCTTCACATGACAGATCAATTTTGTCATAAGTTATAATTTCTTTCCAGTAAAACTAAATAAGAATTACATGAAAAATTTTATATAGATATAGATATATGTACATATATGTGTATAATGGTGACATATGCAGCATATGTTCAGCTACATCTCCAACAATGCTGACTTACCTCATCAGGCAATTTTTGAAATGTGATGTAAAATAATCTGAAAAGAAGTATATCTTATTAGAAAAAAGGACTGCTGCAGGAAAAAGTCAATAAAGTCAATATTAAGCTTGTTGAAGCAGTGTGACAGATCTCTAAGCAATTGAAAGCTTCTTTTTTTTCAGTTAGGAAATGCATAGCAGTATGCGAACACAGACATGTTCATGTGTGAACATGCAAGTAGACACACAAAGGAATCCTTCCCAACCTGCAGGGCTGCACCCAGCTCTGGGGGCCCAGCACAGCAAGGACAGGGACCTGCTGGAGCCAGGCCAGAGGAGGCACCAAGGGCATCAGAGGGATGGGGCAGCTCTGCTGTGAGGAAAGGCTGAGAGAACTGGGGTTGTTCAAGCTGGGAAGGAGAAGGCTTTGGTGTGATCTGGTTGTGGCCTTCCAGTACTCAAAGGGAGCCCAAAGGAAAATGGAGAGAGACTATTTGCAAGAGTCTGGAGTGACAAGAAAGAATCAGAATAGGTTTAGATTAGATATTACAAATAAATTCTTCCCTGTGAAGGTGATGTGACACTGGCACAGCTTGCCCAGAGAAGCTGTGGATGCCCCATCCCTGGAGGAGTTCAAAGGCCAGGTTGGATGGGGCTGTGAGCAACCTGGTCTCGTGGAAAGTATCCCTGACCACTGCAGAAGGGTGGGAATTGCATCTACAAGGTTCCTTGCAACCCAAGATTCTGTGATCTATTTTCTTTAGAAGAACAGTTTCTTGCTTTCAGGTTGGCTTGGTGTATTACAATAGCATTCTCCCTCTTATATAGCACAAGAGAGATAGTTTTGGAACTGCATTTTAGGTATTCAGCTGATGGATTAAGCAAAACTCACTCAAAATGCTCTTTGTGGATATACCTAGTGTGATATCATCCATGCAGATATATTTTGTTTAAAAGGTGTT
The DNA here is from genome assembly GCA_013397315.1 of Donacobius atricapilla. Taxonomy (NCBI): domain Eukaryota; kingdom Metazoa; phylum Chordata; class Aves; order Passeriformes; family Mimidae; genus Donacobius; species Donacobius atricapilla. The sequence continues at coordinate 203,989 of WBMY01004152.1, read as the reverse complement.
TGTAAAGGGAAATAGATGAGGGGCCAGGTCCTGATCAATGGTATGTGTGTTACATTTTATGGATAAAGCTTCATGTCTCACTAAAACTGAATTACATTTATTAATATAAGATAAATCAGTATCATCTTTCCAGTTATGCAATAAAAAAATCTTTAGGAAAATTTTTACAAAAGAACAAGAATAAAACATTCATAAGACAAAAATTGCACTAAAAATCTTATAAGCAAAAAGATAACAAATTCTATATCTTGTCTGGAATTGGTTTTTACTGTGATCAATATTTTAACAGGATAATCAAATTATAAAACCGTTATTATTGCTAGCCTAGGTACAAGAATGCTAACATTGGATGCTCAAAGCCCAAATCTTCTCATCATCTCTATTACTGAAAAGCTTTATTACACCCTTGAAATCGCCATAACACTCTTAATGTCGTTATTCCTTAACTTTGTAGTATCTTTTGGGTGTTATGTTCATTCTTCTGGTGTTACTCCAGATCCTAAGACTGACATAGCTATCTTCCTTCAATTAACTGGAAAAGACTTGGAAAGAGTTTACAATGAGTCATCAAGCATCTCAGTATTTTGCTGAAAGTATGATGCGAATGGTCTGAGGTTGACATGGCTCTATCTTTGCATGACTCCTTATGTAGATCAGAATTTGCTTAGACCTATAAATTTCTTAAATTTGTGGGTTAGATTTTTTTTATTAGTTTCTAAATCTATGGTTTGTACATTTTTTCTCCTCTCTATCTAATCTCTAAATCTGTTTTCACCTGATCCAGAGAATTAGACTCCTTTCATAACCGGCAACCATGTTGGGTTTTTTCAGTCTGAGGCTTCTGACATATTTTATCTATATTTTTTATACCACAGAATCATGAAACTATCTGCTGAACCTCAACCAAGTTCAACCATTGTAAACTCAGGCCTTACATCCTTTTATTGTAATGATTTAAATATATTTGGATTGAATAATATTGACTCTAACAGTTCAAAACAAAGAAGTCTTTTTCTGAGTAGAAAAAGCATTGTAACAATTGTGCTTCTACTGTAATATATTTCACTATTTGAAATTCCTATACCTAAAGTAAACATAAAAGAGTAATTTCCATTAAAAAAAATCTAATAAAACTTATGTATAAATATTAGCAAGGTCAGATTATCTCAAAGTTTCAACTACACTGTTGTTATTTATAATAATTAACAAGAAAAAAAAATGAAAAAAGCCCCAAGATTTCTAGAAAAAAAAAAAAAAAAAATTCAATCTATTCAGAAGTTGAATCTCTTTGAAATAAATGCTGGCTTAGTTGCCTCAAGATGTTGGTTACACTGGAGTTACCAAAAAAGAGACACAATAACTTGTTCTTCTATTTCCAGTGTGTGATTTATCTCTGTGACCCTGGAGAATTACACTATTGATATTCAACTATAACTCAAACTATCTGACAGAGAATATTTTGTAGAAATCAATAATGCTGAATGTATTAAAGATGCACTGAGATTGTTTTATGAGTAAACTGAGCCGTTTCAAAAATCTAAAAATCCAGTAAAGACCTCATTTTGCAAGGAAAAACATTTGCTTTGTCTATTTTTATGGCAATACTATATGAGGAGCTAAGAAGAAAAGAATATTAATTTTCTTTCTTCATACATTCCTTTTAAAAAAAGCAATTCTTCCCCAAAGACTGTACACTTATTTTTTGTCTAATGGCTTATAGTGTTGTCACTTTGGTACTATTAAAAGCAGGGTTAGGTTTTAACCCCACAAATGAATTACACAATGGTTCTGATCCAACACATATTAATTATATTATAGTATATTATATTATATTCTATTATATATTTAAATTTGTATATTTTGCATATATACTCAAATGCTTTGATGGCCTAGGAAAATTAAAAAGAAATAGAGTCAGAAGAACTTCTAGCACTCTCAGCTTGACAAAGTCTACCAGAGCTCCAAGCAGGCTGAAAACTGCAGAGCAATAAGCACAGATTTTGCAGGGGTTTTTTTGGTGGTTTTTTTTTTTTTTTGTAACAGTTCTTTTAAGGTTAATTTTACATTTCCTGCTTTCTTAATGATGTCATTGTTGTTGAATTTTTATCTCTTTTTATACCATTATAATTATCTGATTAAGTTGTGCTCCTAAACAGAGACAGCAGAATTGCTGTTCTTTGTGTGCCTGGCTGCAGATTTGTCCCATCTTCATAGATAGCACTGAAATGCAGAGCTGGCATTAAAATATCATTCTACAAATCAATGGATATGAAAGAGTACTCAATATTTTGCCATAGTAAATTGACTTTCCTTTCTTAATGTTTCACACTTTAAACTAAGTTTTTAAAAGGCACATGATTGTTTCCTGGTAGCCAGTCAAGAAGGCTTTCCTAGAAACATTTACAGTTGTGTTTGCAATTGCAACTGGGAATCATCCCAGACATTGCTTGATTTCAGGTGTCTGCAGAAAGGCTCAAAACTATCTGATAGAACAAGGTTAGAAATCCATTTTCATTTCACTCTGCGTCTTCCATAAAACTTTATACTCAGTTGTCTATCCCAGAACTTAATAGTTATGTTGATGCATTTTTTAGAATCATGAATCTTTTCAACTATGTCTTCAGTTAAGTTACCTCCCCTAAATCCAGCATACTTTTTTAAAATTTGTGTAAAATTTTAGAAACAAAGCACTGAACCACAGTATGTACTGTTACGCTTAAGAAAAGCCCTTAAGAAAAGGAAAGCTGAATGAACTCTTTTAGAGGTTCAATTTTTGCCACATACAAAGGTAGGCCTTAATTTTACTGCCACATGTGAGTACAGTAAATGATGCACTAATTTCTTTGTCAGGTTGACAATCAGTCAGGAACAGCAAAAGCCTGTCTGCTTTAGATATCAGGTGATATGCAATGTCCTGATACGTAGCAACTATATAGCTATTCCTAGGATAAATATCTCATGACTTTCAATTCTATTTGCAATAATACACTTAAATACCTGAGTTCTTGTAAAACTTGATTTAATTTGTACTTAACAGGTATATCTATTAAAAATGTCACAGAAAGTAATGACTGTGAGCTCTTGTCTTTCTAAAATTTTATCCTTTTTAAAAAGAATTCTTTCCAAATTACTAAATTATGTGGTTCTTGTAAATAACAAGAATCAGCAAACATTTCACATTTTCATAAGTAAAATCTTTAAATAGTAACAAGGTGACCAAACCCATAGGAGAGATACCATGAATTTTCACTCTCCAAATGAATTACTCCAAAGGCCTTGATGTGATAATGTCACTTCCTCTCGCTTTCACTACAAGTTTACACCTTGTCATCCAAACTTCTGTGCTTGGGAGGGTATCTGCAGAATATCTGCAGAGAATATTTAGCTCCATCTACAGTAGGTTGCTAACTGAAAAGAGTACCTCTCCCTTCTGACCAGAAAAAAGATGATTTGACCAGTTGTAAGTTAACCTAATGACTAGTTTTGACCACAAGTCTTAGCTCTTAAACAGAAAAAAAAATTAGATAATCTCATTTCTACCCCTTGTTTACATTAAAAGTAGATTGCTTTTCAATCACATTTCCCTTCTCATTTCAGACATGAAATGTTTTTCTGCTCTTAGAGTTATTATTTCTGAAAGAAATTAGATGACAGAAATGTTTTTCTCTGTAAGTACTTACAAGTCTTGTTATACGACCTGAATAATAAGGAGGTTTTTTATTCTCATCACATATTTCCTCCCAATTCTGACAATACATAGGAGGAAGAAACCACACAAGGCACAGAGAACTTTAAATATTCTCTTTGATAGAAAGAAGTTTAAGAATTTTGGGACAGATGAAGAAATTATGAAGCCAAGTTAATATGACATTTTTATAGATTTCAAGATATTCAAATTAACTTAGAAGTCTATCATGCAGCAAAAAATTGTTTTGCAATTAACTAGCCATCTTAATTGATTTCCAATGGTACTTTATTGCCTAAGTTTGACAAACCATTAAGTGTTTTGCATTTGTTTGTAGGTAATTTACCTCATCCGAGAACAAAAGAAATAAAGCCCCCATACTTTAAAACCAAATAGAGAGCAATTTGCACAGCATTTGGGTTTCTGAATCAGTTTATTGATACAGTCTTTTTCTTACCTCTTAATTTTTAATAGCTATCATTATTTTTATATGGCTTTTTTATGAAAGCAAAGAATTCACAGTTAAGGTAAAGCTCCCCTGGATTTAAGGTTGAATTCCTTGGATATATGATTAGTTTGTAATTCACTTCAAATAGTATAATGAAGTCAGGCAAAAATCAGAGTTTGTTGGAGTGAGAGGACATGAGGACACAACAAACCCAACAGAAACACAGCCAAAACACTAAACTTTTAGATACAGGAGCTACTTTCATCTGCAAGTGATTCTTTGTGCTCTCTATAGAAATTATTTGGTATGGGACAGAGGTGCAGGGTATTTAATTTGAAATCTTTAAATACTTGCGTGCTTTCTGTTTCAGCTGATCCAGGTCTTCAAAAAGTCACTTCTAATTTCAGCAACTGCCCTTAATCCCTTAATATGCAACATGAGATGAAGTGGTTTTCCTTTATGACAAGAGATTTTCCAGCAAAAACTTGTCAGGGGTTTTGTTGGTTCATTGTGTAGGTGTGGGGGTTTTTTGTTTCTTTGTTTTATTTTGGTTTTTATTTGTTTGCTTGTTTCATTTGGTAATTTCCTCTCGCCCCCCCACTTTCTTTT
>WBMY01004152.1:127922-199233 GCA_013397315.1 Donacobius atricapilla | reverse complement strand
TTTTCTGTTTCGATTTAAAGACATCTGGATATTTAAACACTTCCAGAACTGAATCATAACTATCACTGTGCCTTGATTTAAGAGGCCGGTAATACATTTTCTTGATGAAAAGAGATAATCATTTTTCTCTGAACTAAAAAAAAAAAATCTATGATTCATTATACTTTACATTTTGAATTATTTTATATTTGCCTTATATTTTAGTCTATAGTTTTAAGGCTGCATTCCATGGACAAAGAAAGGGACTGGTTTCCTGATGAGGAAAATAAGAACATTTGGGGCTGGAAAAAGGAGTATGTGGATAGGAATGAGCAGCCTTTGAGGAGAAAGAGTGATTGTTTTTATTTATTTATTTGTTTATTTACAGTGGGCAATAAACCTTGAAATGTGTGCATTTGGGGGACTTGAATATATTTAGACACATAGTAGTGAGTATATTTTGGTTTTGTGTAATGAGGACACCTTGAAATGGTACCTGTGAGAATGCACAATTTTAACCAGAAAGGTTTTGATGTGCTATAAATATGTTATGACTTTGGATGTTACTTTGCATATTACTCATTTTGATCTGGCAGACCTTGAAGAATGTGGATATATAAAGTGCTAAAAATTCCTTGCAATGTTTCATTCATTTATTAACATCCCCATATTTAATATTTTGATTGTCTTCAAGATAAAAAGCAATTAATGTTGAATCTAATAAATTATTTAAGTATTACTTACCCTCTCTTTAATTTCAGTTTCATCTGATTTATTGTGTTTTAAAACTCCTTAAAATTATGTTACATATTGTTATAGAAGGAGAATTCACAATAATTACAAAGTTTCATGCCTATAGTCATTTCAGTTTCCTTGCTTTATTAAATGTCCTACTTTCTATCAAGGATGGTGTGATATAAGAACTCCTAGAAGAATCCTTTAAATTCTTCACCCCAAAATACATGATCAAGATCTTTTTGCATATTAATTTATTGAAACCATGAGTGTATTACAAGAAAAATACAGTTACTTTGCTTCTAAAAAACAATCCTCATTCAATATTTTTTTCATCTAGAGAACAACTTCATATAACATTATGTCAGAAGAATTTTTATTTTTCAAAGTGGTAAAGAATACATTTTTATATTGAATTTTTAATAATACAAATAGGAGGATAGTTCAATTTTTATGTTTAAATCTTCTAAGGATATGAATTTGTTGGTGCAGTGTACAAATGATAGACTTGTCACAAGCTTAGATTTGTGAGTATTAACATGTATATAATGTTAATAGGTCCATAGATCCATTTCACAGATCCATTAAAGTACACATTACAGTCTATCCAATCAGGTAATTACAGGGTGCAGTTTTTGCTATTTTTGTTATAATTTTATAAATATTATTGATAGACAGTGTCCAGACATTTCAAATACTGTCTAGAGTTTAGAAAACATGTATGTAAACTTTATAGTCATGTATCAAGACAATATTTTTCTTTCATCCCACTCCTAAGTGGGGCATTTGCCAGATACAGTTTTTGACAGTAATAATTTGAGACCTTCACCTCCAAAACCAGAAAAGGATTGAAATTCTTGAAATACATAAAAATTGGTGAAGAGGGGGTTGTAACGCATATAAACCAAAATATGTCTAGTTAAAACGTTGAAAGACCAAAAATGGTTAGTCATACTTTGTTGGCATATCATGTCCTTTCTTATGTAAAGTTTATATATATCAAACTGACAGAGAGTAGGTTGAGATTAGATATTAGGAATAAATTCTTCCCTGTGAGGGTACTGAGGAACTGGCAGAGGTTTCCAGGGAAGCTGTGGCTGCCCCATCCCTGGAAGTGTTCAAGGCCAGGTTGGATGGGGTTCAGAGCACTCTGGTCTAATGGAAGGTGTCCCTGCCCATGGCAGGTGTTGGAACAAGACGGTGTTTAAGGTCCATTCCACTCTAAACCATTCTATGATTCCATGATCTTCAAGTATTTTTGATTTAATTTCAATTAATGTTTTTATGTGTCACTAGTTCTATGATTTCACTTCATAAGGAAATTTTATTATATTTTTAGAAATAATTTCCTAGACATCACTTTCTATTTTAGGTGTAGATCATTTTTTAAAGTCTTAAAACTCCATATTCATAAAGTTCATTGTCTTAGAGGTCAGGATTTGTGCCTCTACTTCACGGAAGTACAGGAAAATTTGCACCAATGAATCTTATCCAGGAAGCTAAAATCACATTTCTGTACCTTTTCTTGCCACAGAAGTAAATGACCTGGTTTTGAATCTATATTAAAGAATAGCTTAACATTGTGTAAATCTGATTAAAAGATAAATAATTTAAAGAAACTCAGTTTTTCTACAGATTTAATTTAGCTATAAGTTTTTCATCCCTAACCTCAGAAAGTCTTGCTTCTGAAGACATCACCACAAGTTTTGCTTTTTGCCTGCTTTTAAAAATTATATATTTAATCTTCCAGTGTTTCTTTTGATAGCTGGCAGAGTGCTTTATATTATCACATAGCACATTTTTTCCTGTCATATCATTTTTTCTGATCAAAAATTTTATTTTTAATTGGTATATTATTAGCTCTTTTCCCCAGTTTTTTAGTTTATTATTTCCAAAGGAGGAAGTTTTCAGCAATGTAATGCTGGCTTCACAACTTCACAGTTACTTTGTGAATATCTGTAAAATGCACTGTGTGTAAAATTATCACTTCTTGAAAAACTAGCTTAGAAGCCTTTGCTGGCATATTTGGGTCACCTCATGCATTTCTTCAGTGTTTGATATTTGCAGAACCTTATTTCCTTTTGTCAGTTATTGTGATGCCTCTTGTACCTGGTATCTTGATTATTATTTAGAGTTCCTCAAAATTTCTACAGTGTTGAGACAGCAATCCTTGTCAGACTAAAATAAATCTGAAACAACTGTTTGGTATTTTTCTTTTGTAGGAGAAGGTAATCACAGGGTCTTCTAAAGGAGTATTTAAGCATGAGATACAAGTTACTAAATTAGAATCCTCTGCAGTCTCTTTTTGACCACAGTAAGAAATATTCTGCATTTTTTCTTCTCCAACCTCTCCACTATTTTTTTAAATTTATTTAATCTAAAGTATTCCATCTACTTGGATAGGAGATTTAATATATTTGTGTCTTCTTACAGTTTTTTGTGGGTTTTTTGCTACTGGTTTTACTTTAGATTCTATTTAATACACATTGGAGACAATACACTGGGCTGCCTTTCTTGTCAAAACTGGGATACTGGTCAAGGCTACCATGGAACAACCAATTAGAGAAATTGTTTCATAAATGTGTACCTAAATCAGATCTTGAGCCACGTCTTATTTATGTTAAATAAATTATTTAAATTTACTGTTTTAAATAATTCTGAGAACTAGCATCCTAAAATTATTCTGTACACTTGTGTACTCCCTCAGTGTCTGGAAGCCAGATAAGAGGAGATAGATGTCCAGTAGTGTTTGACTCTTTTGTAAAATCACAGCTCCTAGCTTTCTTGCACTAGGGATCCGACAGTAGAAAACCATGGAAGGGAAAAAAATTCCTTTGAAAATTATGATTTCTAAGAACTTACATCAGGGTGGGTTTGATGAATTTTCAAAGATTTTTCAAACTTTCAAAATTTTGTAAGAATTTTTCATTTAAATGTCCTTCTAGAAATGTAAATATTATTTTTGATTGTTCTTGTTTAAACTTCAGGGAACATCTGTGTTTTGTTGGTTTTTTTCACAAAATACATTTCTCACATTAATTTGATATTTATTCATTAACATAAACTTTAGGAAAAAAATTCTATACTTTTTAATTTTAAAAACAGGTTTTTGTTCAGAATTGTATCAGTTTCCAGAGGAAAAATAATATTCAAAATAAATTAAACTTTTTTTTTATTTTGAATTCAACAGTATATTTTGATTTGTTTTTCTGGTTTCCGAATCTAAATTGGACTCTTAGTTCTTCAATTTCTCTCTTTCTGATCTCTAGCAAAACAAAGCTTTGACTTGCAATGAGGAGTGTGTGTCTGCACTCTTTCTGTGTGCTTTATTTTCCATTCCAATTTAGACATTCCTATCTGATTCAGAAAGATGTTTTTTGTGAATGTGTGCTTTTTGTTCCATCAGTGTTCAAAGCCAGGTTGGATGGGGCCCTGAACAACCTGGTCTAGTGGAATGTGTCCTTGCCCATGGCCAAAGGTTGGAACAAGGTGATCTTTGAAATCCCTTCTAACCCAGATTACTTTATGTTTCTATCATTCCAGCTAAATGCATTAATTTTTCTCTTGAGAAATAATTTTAATCCTGCTTGTTTGTATTTAATCTTTGCATTTTTGTAATTTAGGTAAATAATCATACTTCAAGAGAATTTTATATAGTAGGTGCTTACTGATCCTAAACATTTAATACTGTACTTAAGCTGTAATACTGCTTTTATCTCCTCTTCAATATTTACTATGCTTTTGTATGTATATTTTCTATTTCTCTGCAGATAAGTCTTGATTTAACTTAGTAATATAATAAGTCTCATTGTCTAAAGCTTGAATATATTCAGTGTTTTACTATAGGTCATCTATCCCTACCTCGTGTCCTAATTAATTAATTAGTTAATTGCTGAGTGATCTCTCTCAGTCCTTATCTTGACCCATGGGTTTTTTGATACATTTTTTTTCTGCCCCACACAGCTGACGTGATAGAGTGATTTTTGTGGGCTTCTGGCATCCAGCCAGGGTCAACCCACCACAGTCAGTCAATAGTCTTTAAACAATGTGGTAGAAAACATCTTGGACAAGAAACATTTATCTACTAGAAAACCACCAAAGATTGTAGCAATAGTGTGCTTCATGGAAACTATGTTTAAATCCTCATAAACACTGAGATAAAACAGTTCTATTCCAAAGATCAAATTCTCCTGCTCCATGTGTTAGCAAAGCTCCCATGGGCACCCTTATGACATAATTTACATCTGAACACAGTTAGTCTAACTTAATTGCAGCTTTGTGTATAATTAATTATATTATCAATCTGTCTCCTTAATGTTCATTTGGATTTACAAGTTTTTATGATATTAGAAGAACAAAAAGGAATATAAAAGCTATGTATTCTTACCTTGGATTTAAGTACATCCAGCAGGTTTGGACCCATGAGGAGAGCAAAAAAAAAACCCCAAAGAGGGAAGACTGCAGCAAAATGTAATTAGGAAACATATTTTAATGTACTCCAAAACAATTTTTATCCACTTTGGGTTTTTTTGGGGTTTTTTTGTTTTTTTTTTTTTTTAGCTTCTTAATTACTGTGTTGTTTAATAAAAAATCTGGGAGTGGTGGGAATGGACTCAGTGGGGGTTGTGTTTGTGAGGTAAAGCTTTTAGAAAAATGTAAGGATGAATGTGATAAAAATTATCACTTTGGTTTATTATTTCTGTTTGTTTGGCTTTTTTACCATGCAGAGAAACTTCTTCATATTATGGTTTCATGTACATCTTACTCAGTCTTCTAAGATACCTTAGCTGTTGTATCTGCAAGATCTGTATCCTCTAAATTCACTCTTACACTAAATTTATACTTCTAGCTTCTAAATAGAGAGTCTTTGTCCTGAACTGAAATGATCTGGCTTGTGAAAGAGTTGGATTAAAACTATCTGATGCTCTTCAGTTGTCTTTTATTCTGTTTTAAATTTTAAAAACCCTAAATTATATTTTGAACTACAGTTTCATGTGCCTTCAATCAAGAAAATTTCTACGAACAGAGTGTTCACACTGATGAGATAGAGCACAACACCCATGTTCAGGGAATTGACGTTAGAAATTGCAGCAATCTAGTATGAAAGTATCCACCTTTAAGGTCTGCAGTGAGAATTAATCACAACATACAAAAGTGTCCTAGGTTACAATGTAAGATATGCCCAAGGTGTGTATTCTATCACCATCTTCATGAACTGTTGAAACCAGGTGGGGCAGTGTTCCCCTTGTCCCCACCCTCCGGACTGTCTTCTGTTAATGGGCCCATTCATGCTGTGCTGTATGACTCATGGGTAACTCCCATCCGGGAGTTATCTCTGTTTAATGGGCAATCAAGGACCCATTGTATGACTCATAAAATTACATTATTCCTTTGTGAGATGCTCCTCCCATGGGGAGGAGCCAAGCATTCCCACCTGGATATAATCTGGGATTGGGGACAGCACAGGGCTCCTTACCCACTGGATTCCCAGAGGACAAGATCTACCAGACCTTTCCATGGGATCACTGCTTCAACAAGCCCACTTCATCTGGGCTGCTACCACCACCGTAATAAATAGGGTGTCAGGTTGTATTATTGCATTTTTTTTTATTTTAGGGTTTTGTGTTTTTTTCCCCTCCTATTAAACTGTATTTCTGACTTGGAGTCTTTCACTGGTTTTGCTTTCAAACCAGCACAAAAAGAAACCCAAAATAGAATATAAAGTGAACAATAGACTGAGATGCAGATAGCTGAAGATATTTGACCCTCAGTGAGATGAATTCCCACTCCAGCTATCCTTGAGTTCACACCAGTTTTATTCTAAATTAGATTTTGAGCACAATCTTACTATTCAATTGCTTAAAAAATGTTTATGTTGAACAACATATCTCACATTGTAGTACCTAGACTTTCATGAAGGAGAAGGTCTATCTATTTGGGAATAATTACTTCACTGAAAGGGTTATCTAGCATTGGAATGAGCTGCCCAGAGAGGTGATGAAATCACCTGAAACTGTTCAAAGAAATGACTGGATGTGGCACTGGGTGCCATGGTTTGGGAGCGATTGGTCAAAGGTTGCACTTTATAATCATGGAGGTTTTTCCAAACTCAATAATTCTATCTATGATTTTATGATTCTATTTTCCCAAAAGCACAAGAAGACTATACACCAGAAACCAGCCAAACACAACCATTGATGCATATCACATTTTCATCTGCTTTTTGTATTTACCCCTCTGGAATTACCACTGTCATTTTTATTAATACCTCTTGGGTCTCCCACTGTAACTGCTCACTCCAAATGGAGGTGTTCAGGCTCAGATATCACTGTGCTTTCTCCTTTCTTTGGAGGCTGACCCTCAAGGACTGGGTGCAGAGAGGAAGCCACAGCACAATCCTACTGCTGTCAGAGTCCAGGCAAGCTTCCTTCAGGAAGGGGTGCTCTGATGGGAAAGGGATCTTTGCATGGTGTGAGCATTACCCAGGAAAAGTGCCACGAAGCTGCTGAGCCAAGAGAGGTTCTTGGATGCTAACTCAGGAGTGTTTGGCTGTTCCACAGTGTGGTGTCAGTACATAAGGTATGGAGAGCTGCAGTGGCTGCCTGGGGTCATCCAGGAACGACAGGAGGAACTCAATTACAGATCTCATGAGTCAGCCTCCGGTCACTTGGTTAATCAACCATGATGCCTCTCTGAAGCAATGTTAGTAAACACTGTAGCACGACGTGCCTTAAAAAAAAAATCTAAGCAAATTATCCTTTTTTCATTTAATTTTGTTTATTGGTGGAATAAGCTTTCACAATTTACCATCGTCCCCTCAGAAAGCTTTTGATAAATATCTCCAGCATATTCAATACTTCTCTACAAACTGAAGAATAAAATATATGCTTCAGGTTAGGTTGTTTATTATTGTACATTGTCATTTTAAAGAGAATTTTGAAGGTAAATTTCCATTTTGGAGCATCAACCTGATCCCTATCTGTATCATGTAAGGATATACAATACTAAAACCTAATTCAATAATTATGTAGCAGAAAAATGCTGAAAAATCTTTTCAAGTGCACTGAAATAAAAGCTAGTATGTTGGTCAACCTAAGATAGCTGATTGTTCTTATCAATAAAACTTGTGATTTTTTTACCTGCAACAGTTTGTCATGTAACTGTGTAAGTATCTATATGCATTGCATAATGTCATACACATTTAAAACATCTCATGACTCTCTCCTCAAAACTTGAGGATACACATTTTAATATTTTCTCACATAATTAGAAGGAAAGAGGCATGCTGCTTTTATTTTTTAATAATACAATTGTTTTCTTAGCAAACCGGATTCAACAGGGTCACCACTTACATATATATGTATATATATGCACTATATGTCATCCTGTATTGTACATATGCTGTATATTTATGCTTAAAACCCTCATTCTGGGCAAAAAACATGTGGTCAATCACTAGTATTTTTAACCATTATCCTGACTGTAGGATTTTACAATGAAATGGATTCATAGGCATAAGATTTCTAGTTTACCATTACTTCCATTTCAGTTATTTAGTAAAGTAGTGGTGGAAATGAAATGTGTACGTGCTGTGAAAAGCTGATGAATCCATCTGCATGCAGTTGTTCTCCAGCCAATGAAAGGTGGGTAAGGCAAAGTGAAAAGGAATTGTCTCACTTCAGAAGAACACTTGAAAACCAGTTTTGGGTAATTGCAAAGAGTTTAATATTAAAGCATTTAAAAAATGATCTGCTGAGCACATTACACCTCTCTTTAAAAATACAGAACATTAAACTCATAATATTTGTCGCAGTTATTGGTTAAATGGCTTACATTTTTCTCTTATTACCTAAAAGCCTGTAGGAATCCAGCAGCAGTATTCATTACTATCTCTCAGGTTTGCTCCTGCAAAATTAGCCAGATTTACTAACTTGATAGAAATCAGCTCACATATATCAAACAGGAGTAAATGTCTGTGGACAGAAAAAGGAAGAGGAATTTCAGTCTGAAACGTAAGCTCTCTCTTTTGCGCGCAAAGACTTAGATTATTACATTCCTATCTAGACTTAAATTATAGAGGTGATCCAAGACAGCCAGCATGGCTATATTAAGGACAAAGTGATCCTCCACCGATCTGGTGGCCTTCTGTGAGGAAGTGACTGCAATGATCAACAAGGAAATACAGACTGATGCCACCCACCTAGACTTCTGTGACTTCTTCAGTATTGTCCCACATGACATCATTATTTGCAATTTTGTGAGACATGGCTTTAAAGGGTGGGCTGTTTGGATAAAGAATTAGGTGAATGGACACATCCAAAGAGTTTTGTCCAATGGCTCTGTGTCCAGGTGCAGGGGGCCCTTCAATATCTTTATTAATGACAGAGAGAGTGGGATTGAGTGCAGCCTCAGCAAGTTTTCAGATAGCACAAAGCTGAGCGGTGCAGATGACACAATAGAAGGATGGAATGCCATCCAGGGAGACCTGGACAAGCTTGAGAAGCTGACCCATGAGAACCTCGTGAAATTCAACAAGTCCAAGAGCCAGGGGCTGCACCTGCGCCAGGGCAAGCCCAGGCATGAATACAGACTGGGAGGGAAGTCACTGAGAGCAGCCCACAGAGAGGGACTTTAAGTTCTCATAGAAGAAAAGCTGAACAGGAGACAGCAGTGTATGCCAGCAGCCCAGAAAGCTAAGTGAACCCTGGTCTGCACCAAAAGAGGTGTGATCAGCAGGTGTGGATGGGGACACACCTCTTTTGGTGCAGACCAGGATTCACCTTGCCCTCTACTCTGTCTTTCTGATTCAAATTGGAGTGCTGCATCCAGCTCCAGGCACTCCCATGTGGACCATCTTTCCATCATGGAGCAAGTTCAGAGGGGGGCCATGAAGATGACTGGAGAGCTGGAGCACCTTTCCTGTAAAGAAAGGCAATGATATCTGGGCACGCACAACATCTGGGCTATCTACCCTGGAGAAGGCCCTGGGGAGACCTGATTGTAGCATTAGACCTACTTCAACCTACTGAAAGTGGCTTGTAAAAAAGAGGGAGAGACTTTTTTACGCAAGCATATATAGTAAGAAGATAGACAAGGGAAAAGAGTTTTAAATCATAAGAGGAGAGATGATAGCAATTTTTTTTTACTCAGAAGGTGACAGAGCATTGGTACAGGTTGCCCACAGAAGCTGTGGATGACCCATCCCTGGAAGTATTCAGGGCCAAGTTGGTTGGATCTCTGGACAAGCTATTCTAGTGGAAGATGTTAAGGCCCCATCTAACCCAAAACATTCTATGATTTCTTGATTCTATTATTCTGATTCTGTGATACAGAAGGAGAACAAGAGCAATAATTCCTAGTGTGTCTAGTTAGAGCATTTATGTCACAGTGTTACTCTGGCACATACTGATCTTTGCTCCTGTGTAGCTGTCATAGAGCTCTAGCCTCCACTTGCCTCAAGGGACTTTTCATTTATCCTTGATTTTAGGCATCTTTTTGCTTTTGTTCTTTCTCCTCATTTGCCATGTTTTTTTGACAGCAAGATGCCAAGAATATATTAGATTTTAAAAAAATCTTTTATTTTTAAAAACTTACTGGGAAAATACAGTGCCCAGGAGAACCTTCCTGTCAGTCAGATGTGTATTAGAATCTGCTTTTCATATCCCTGATCCCTCCAAAACAGATTTTCCTTCTCTCCATTTTAAGAGTAATGTGAGTTAAGAGCAATACAAGTGAAGGAACATAAACCCTTCTTTTCTAGATTGTTGTATAGAAGAAAAGAGCTTCAGCTATCATATTAACATTTTAAAGTCAGGCGCAATTCATTGTAGACCTTTTCAAGTTACAGGTGTCTCTGCATTCAATGAGTTAAAATTACAATGAAGGACAAAAATTGTGTGCTTTTTAATTAGAAAATTGGTTGTTAATATATCATTGCCTGCTGGCATATAATTGTCAGGGAAATTGTTTTTTCCTTCTGCAGTTTTGGTTTTCTGGGTTTTTTGGAGGAAAAAAACCCTTTTCTTTCCCTCAGTCAAGCTGTGCAAACATAAAAAATATTTATGCTTCCGTTACATTCCTAAGGGATAAATAGCAGTTAGGTAGCTAACTCTAACTGAATTTCAATGCAAGTTAGGGATGTCTCTGCCTCTGCAAATTTCTCCCCCTATAGAAAGTCAGGTTTTCAGCTATAGCACATGCTTTCCCTTGGTAGCATTAGGGAGCACCCTTATAATTAGAAACTTGCAATGAAATCTTAATGAGAAACATGAGACAATATATCATAATCTAATATAATGATACCTATTAGAACCTTAGAGCTCAACTCATCAGTAGTATACTTACGAATACTTATCTTCATTTTTAGGGAATTTTTGTAATTTAATGGATGAATGTAATCACCAAGAAGACTGAAAGGAATACCTGATTGCAGACTGACCCTGGAGCAAATTGTGATATAATTCATGTTTCAGACAGGATGAGACTAGTTTACAGAGGGAGAGTAAGACTTTTTCATTTCAATAGTTACAGCTGAATAGTGAGAAAGTACCAAAAAGTCTTGCAATCCTTGTTATTTTATCATAACAACAGCAGTAAAAATAGGCAGAGTATGTCCTTTATTAGCAGGAATGTGGACAGAATGACCTGATCAGTATTCTCCACCTTCACATTTTTGTGGTTAATAACAATAATGGACATCTGGTAGCTGAGATTTTCAACACTGATTTGGAAATATGTTGCATATATATTAATCAAAGGGTTTTCCTTTTTGAATTATAGATCAGAGACAATAGAATGATAAATAATACAAGAACAAGGTTGCTCTGAAGGAAGTTTCAGAAAAGGTTCCATAAGCAGAGCAGGATGTACTTTCACATCTGTCTGAAATACATTTTTCTGAAATTTCTGGAGATTAATCTTTTTAGAGTACTCACGTATTTGTACGATTAATATCAAAAGTCATTTGTCAGAATTCATAAGGTTTGTCATTTGCAGATAGCTGTCATGAAGTTTTTACACATTAATAATCTTCTACACTGCAAAATATTCAGACAATGTGATTTTAGTAGCTTACAGAAAGAACAGCAGTATAGCAGCCAATAGCCAAAAATGTAAAAAACATTAATTTTCTATTTATATTGCTATTTCCCATTTTCTGCTACTGCTCCTTATGTCTTTTCCCTTTCATCCCATTCTTATTTTCCCTTTCTTAATTATTCTTCATCTTTCTTCTTGACACTCTCATTATATTTATTTTTATAAAGTCTCATTAGAAGGGAGAGACCGCTATTAGCAGTCCTGAGATTTTTGTGCTTGTGAATTTCCAGTAATGAATGTCTTTTATATCACGATTTTTACATTAGAGAAAATAAACTGGAATATGAAAGCACAGCTTAGGCCAAATGAGATTTTCCATGTTAAAGCTGTGTTAGTTGCATTAGCGGGAAAGATAAAACTTTATCCTGCCTGCACCCAGCACTACCTCAGGTCCCTCTCCTGTGTTCAGTGACCTTCCTTCCTGCTCTTTCCCTGGTCGCTTAGGCCAGACAATTTGAAAATATATGTGCAGTATGAGAGTGCAGCATGATTATGTATGGGCCAATACACGCATAGCAGATATCTTGGATGAAGAAACTCCTAGGCCAGGCATTAAGAGACTTACTGGCCCTGATGGAAGATGTCAGAGTTTGCTACAAACATCAATCAGCCTCTGTTGCTACTCGCAGATGCCTAATGTTGAATCGCTATCTTCTGAATCTTTGTTTTTCAGATGTCATCCCAAGGGTTTTACAACTTTTCATGTCAGTATTTTCCCTTTTGAAAGTCTGAACTTCTCCCAGTGCTTCAGCAATGACACTTCTGAGTTTTCCCTTCTATTTTATCTTGTACGATTTTAACTCACATGCTTCCATTGAAACTAGGTTCCCAGTAACACAGAGCCAGGGTTCAAATGCAGCCTGGGGACACAGAAAGCTGAGTCCCTGGGGGAAGGTGACCCTCGGTCCCTCCCTCAGCCTGGCAGACCTGCCAGCATCTCCATTCCTCTCCAGTGTCTGAGGAAGGAAGTGCTTCTTTCTCACGTTCAGCCCCTGTTTCTGTGCTATAAACAGCTGTTGCCCTTCCTCCAGAGCTTCTGAAATCACAGCAGTCACTTAATTCTTGTACCGTTTGAGCCCCTTAAGCAGGATAATTTTAGCTATTCTTAGATTATATATCTTATTTCTGTAAGCCTATATCATTCTCTTGAGCCTGAAAATTTCTACTGAAGATATCTCTTCTGCAGCATTTCAGCATTTCCCTCTGCCTCTCTTGATTACATGCGTTGTTTTTGATGCTTAATTTGGAAAAAGACCTAACACAGGAAAAATGCACAAAATTCTTCTGGTTTAGGAAATCATAACATTTAGGAACTTTAGTTATCCTCTCTTGTGGGCTTCCTAATCTAAAATGCCTGTTAATGCTATATGAGTGGGAAATAATAGTTGCATGAGACTTATCCTTGCATATACTTTCAGTAGCAGATCCTTTCTGTAACATAACTAATTCCAGCGAAGTATCTATATTTAAAGAAAATGCAAAATGGAGCAGAATAAAAATAAGTAGGGACTAGTTAAAGTGTTTGAGGGAAAAAGTAAAAGTCATTTGGGGAATTAAAATGTTGTCATGAGGACAATATTTTTCATTTGCTAATTTAAGGAAAATTTAGGCTTGGGATACCGAAAGTAAGAACATTTTTTTTTTCTATTTCCATTGCTTAAAACTATTTCATTTCCTGAAAAAGAAGAAAAGTGACTAAAATAGGGGAAGGACAGTACAAATGCTGAGCTATCAGACTGAATTTTAGGGACACTGACGCTGCCAGTAGGTACTGACATGGAACCTAGCTATTGGAAAATATTCATGCCAACCTCGACTGTGGTGCCCAGGGGAATTTTCTACCTTACCGTGAGTGAAAATGCTTATGCCCTTGATCCAGTCCAGCCAGATAAAAAACTATGAGGCCACACTAATCCATTTCCAATTAAAAATGTTTTAAAAATCAAGGTAATGTGCCCAGTTTTTCAGTAGGCTAATTTATATTCATTTATATGTAGTCCTGCGTAATTTTTTTTTTTTAGTACTTTCAGGTCACTTATAAACTCAGAAATTTTGAGTTGCACCATTTATTCATTTGTACTTACACAGCAATAAAAAGTATGTTTTCAGTCAGGGCAGAGGTCCCGGAGATATCTCCTCTACATATCTGACACAATTATTGATAATTACATAGCCGTAGCTGCATGGAGTTCAGCATTTAAGATGATGTTATTTCCCCCCTCTCCCCTCAGCTCTGGGTTTTTTCTATAGTTTCATAAATACATTGCTACTCTGAGGGACACTTCTACTATATGTTTCCTCTTTTGTACTGGTTTGTAGGACTTAGATTAAAAAGGAAACCAAATTCTTTTAAGTCATAATACCCATAAAAAATGAGTGCTAAATGTACTGGCAAGGATTCATTTCTAATTTTTCTACTTAATGGCAATTATATCATTGAATTAATAATGGAACTCTTAAGAAGGAAAAAACTATAGCTTATCAGTAATAAGCCGATAAGAATTCTGTGAAATTACCCCAAATTTTCCTTGACACTGATTGTCTTAGATCCTTTTAAATCACTATTTTTGTGAACCCACCCTCCATTTCATCAGTCCTCAAAAGGACCTTTCTCCCAAACCATAAATAATGCCTTTGATTCCTTTAGCAAAAGACACAATCACAGTAAGCTACTTAAAGGAAGACAAAGGGGCAGTAATTTTTGCAATAATGAAATAAAATATACTCCTACTCTTATAGATTTGTGGTTAGGACTATTGTGTTTACTCAGGACACAGTTTCTCCAGGTTTTCTTTGGCAAACAGCAAATTAATTCAAAAAGGATCCTATGAAATAATATTAGGAAAGCATTTTTTAACAAGTAAGAAAAGGTCATGTAATCTTTTAAGAATATATTTCTAACTGGAAAAATAGGGTGACTTCTAAGCTGTATCAAACTGTGATAATCTAGTTTCATCAGAGCGTTGGTTTATCTATAACATATCTGTCTTGACATGAAGTCAAATTGAGTTAGAAACCTTAAGGATTTCAGAGCAGTTCCCAAATTCATCAAATGCAGAAAACAGGTAGGAGTTCAGCTGCAAGCTCTTCTTTTTCTTTGATCATGTGGCAGGCCAAAATTCACAAGCATTATCAAGGTAAATACTCAAGTGAATATCTGTGCAAATATTTGTCCACAACTGTTTCTTTTGCAAACATCTTTTGAAAACAAAACTTTGACATCTACAAATGTTTGCAGAAATGAAAGAAAGAATCCAGTAAGTAATCTGACAAATTCTCACATCCTAAAAAAGCGATGAGATTTTCAGAATGCTTAGAAATTATATGTAATGTAGTTTTCTCTGTGTGAAAAAAATTGAGAGCAGTGTTCAGTTGGAAGATAGTTATACGAGTAATAAATAAATAAATCTTTCTAGATCTGTGGCTCATAGCTGTTCAAGATTGATGACAGACTGGACTTATGCTAAGCAATGAATCAGCTGCTTAATAGTTGATACAAAGTCCCCTCCTGTAGGTGAAGATGAGATCCCCAAGGACTCATTACTTTCTGAAACTCTGGAAAGCATCTCAAACAGTAGTTTTCGGTCTGTGACCTTAGAGATCTAGGGTCTTTTCTAGGTCTGTAAAAGGTGACTAACAAAATCCTTTTTTATTTTGATGATTGCTCACACTTCCTCTTCATAGGTCCTAATGCCCTCTGAAAACATTAGTTGACCTCAGATTATGATTGTTATTTCCAATCAGTGATAATATCCCACCTGTTCTCATTGTAAAGGAACTAATAATTTGCTTGAATATCAAATAAAGAGGACACTTCAACCATCATTGTTTAGGGTGAAATCACTGGTAGATTAGCTTAAAAAAAACCAAAAAACCAACAAACAGAAAAGACCGAAATTCTGTGGGGGTGAAAAGAAATGGTGCACTCAAATATATCGTCTTTGACTGAAGCCTTCCAGTCCTAGAAAATTGGAGCACATGTCATAGAACTTCTGTTCAGATAATTCCTACTCATTTTGTATGCCTTTTTTTCTTCTTTCTCAAGAATACTACAAACTCTTAATAATGTTACTGTCTGCTAACAGCTGCTTCCTACAACAGGATGTCTCATTTCTGTTAGCCTGTTAGAAACTTTCTTACCCACAATTCTTCCCACAGCCATGAGTGATCTGCCTGTTCCCAGTCAGGCAAATATGGAGATTTTTTGAAGTTCTTGAAGTTTTGAGAAAAAGGCAGACTACTTTTTTTTTTTTTTTTACCAGTACAGTGTATCTTATTCTTTTTTCTTTCTTTAAAACATCATATAGTAATTTGCATTATTTTAATTTTCAGTTATTCCTCAGTCAGCCACAAGGAAAATGCTTTTAAAAAGGTCATGAAAAGCAGAATGTTTTTTCACACAGGCATGTGATAAGGTGAGATGGTTTTAAACGGAAAGGAAAGGTTTAAATAGGATTTTAGGAAGAAATTCTTTCCTGTGAGCATGATGGGGCACAGGAACAGATTGCCAAGTGAAGCTGTGCATTCCCCACCTGAGGAAGCATTCAAGGTCAGGCTGGATAGGACAACCTGGTCAAGTGGAAGGTGTCCCTGCCCATCTCAGAGAGGTCCTTTTCAACCCAAATAATTCTATAATTCTATGTATAATTACATCTATGCAATTTCTAGATGAGATTTTTTTTTTTTTAAACAGGAGATTAAAGGTATTGAAAACATTTTCAAATTGAGAAGCGGTTTTGATTGAGTGCAACGAGGCCTTTTTTCTGGTTTGCATTTTTTCATTGAAAGATTTCCGTTTTTCAATTCTAAGGCAGGATTTTTACTGGTTTATGCCTTTGTGACATGAGTATCAACATCTGTGCTTAGCTTTAGAAATGGTATTCATCATTCATAGCTTGCACAAATGCTCATTATAAAAACTGAAGATTCAAGAGGAATGTCTAAATAAAGGAAATGGAGTCAAAACCACTCCATTCAAACTAACAAAAATTCAGGAGATTCTCTTTGGCATTTTGCTTTTTCTCTAGAAAGTATATTAGAAGTTCATTTGTTTAAAATTTAGGTTAGTAATTGTTACTAACTATAAGAAGATATTACTTAAATAGTTCAGCATTTAAACATTTCAACATTTAGAAAATCAATAAATTATGATTAATTCTTCCATAACTTACTTGGCAAGTGTTAAAAACTTCATTGTTTCCTTATCTAAATTCACAAAAGTCTAAACTAAAAAACAGAAACCATGGGAAATACAATGAATTGTGGCAAATACTGTATTTAATAGGAGTTTGTAGAGGTCAACTGAAATATTAAATTCTTATGTTAAGTCCCAATATTTGGTGAGTAGGGGTTGTAAATATAGCTTCTTATAAATTAAATATAGCTATAAATATGGCTTGTAAATACCTTATTTTCATATTGTATCTTTTTAAGTCTAAATAAGGTTCAGTTCTGTTACTGCTAAGCTTGCTTTGTGGGTCTGCCCCCATTTTACTAATGGTAGGACAAGATGAATCTTTTATTAGCAATCTGAAATGAATGTTTGCCTTTCAAAGATGGCAAAGTGATGTCAAAGTACAGGATCTTGCCTTGCTGACTGCAGTGAGGAAGGGGTGAGTTGGCCTTTCAGCACATAAGACCCACTTGAGCATCTTGGTTCATGCTCCTATCTGCAATTACTCCTAGGAAGGATCAGAAATCTTCACCAATGTGATAATTCTGTCAGTTCTACACATGCTAGACTGAGAAGAAACATCCCACTTTCCCCTCCTTTCGTCTTCTATTTAATAAAATATCCGTTCTGATTGAAGAGAGAAAACAAGACATGTAAACAATGTTTAAATATATTGCTTAGATGTTCAGTTCTTATGTTTGCCCTAAACCTTCACTTACGCTGAACAGGACACAGATATAAGGGAAATCCTTCATTATTTTTTTTATTTGTTACCAAGACTCAAAAAATGCTTTTGCTGAACTAAACAAAAAGCATCAATAGAGAATATTTGCAACAAAATTCTGCTGATTTTACTGATGTTCTTTTGTCTCTGGAAGAGACATTATCAAGAATTATATATTACATTGTACTATACAGCAATAAGCTCATTCTCAAGCACCAAGTGACCTAATTTTTCTCTGTACTATTAAAACAAGAAATTCAGAACAAAATATTTAAAGCTCCATATCCTTCTATGCTTAGACACTTGTATAAATATTTTGGGCTGCCTATCTGTTTGACCCGTTTTGCAACACTCTTCAGAATGGTGATTGGAAGGTTTTTATTTGCTATAAATCTTTAGACTTCAGCAAGTAAACAAGTCTTTACTAGGACAACACTGCACATTTCTCATTATGAAAATAGTGTTTTCGTTGCTGACTTTGCATGATATAGTCAAATGCTGGGAGATGAACATTGGACAGCCTTTAATAAGGGGAAGCTAATTTTAAAATAAAAACAAAGTGGGAAAAACTATTTTTAAAACTCTTCCATAGCAAAACAGATATTGTTAAGATTTCTTAAACTGAAGAAACAAGCAAGACACTAATTATCTGTGGAACCATAGCAACTTAGCATGGCTTCTTAGACCAAAATTTATGAAATATGAGCCAAAGCTGTTCACCTATTGTGATATTTCACACCTAGCAGTTAAGCTCCGTTTTTATCTCATCTAGTAATGCATGTGCAGCTTGAATCTCTAGACTGCACTTTTCACAATCTTCTTAGACTTATCAGCTGAGATTTTGGAGTTCCTCAGAGTATCTGGTTCAGATTTGTACAGGGCAAAATTCAAATTCTAGTACAGTTTCATGGTTTTTAGTGAAGAAAAGAGTTTTGTTAGACATAGTCAGCCTTTTCTTCAATGACAGAAAATAGGTGAGAAAAAGAATATTTGTATAGTATGTCTGAATGTTTGTATAGTATGTATTGTAGCAAGTGCATAAAAAATCCTCAGAGAAATTGTATTTTTAGTTACTTTTACTGTGGAAATGTCGGGAGAGTTTCCACTTTTCTAACACATCTCCAGACAGCAAAGCCAGAAACAATCATCCTGAGAAGATTCATCAAATGCCTGAGAATGTTAGCTGTTAAAAAGTTAAGTAGCAAATATCCAATTAGTTTAAATTCCTGGCTTAATTAGGAGAATTATGAATAAATGTAAGTATTCAAGCAAAACATTCAGATAAACTGCATTCGTTAAAGAGAGTTTTTTATAGCTAATACATGTACTTTTCCTTCATTTTAATTTGCACATTTTAAAATCTATGTGTCTTTGAAGATAACATCATCAGGCCATTGTACATCTCTAAGTTTCTCTGAGATCTTCTCTAACTAAACCGTGTCGGCCATGCCATGACAGGTCCTCCATCATGAATGCAGTACTCAGACTCCCAAGCAATTTTTGTTTTCTTCTGATGCCCATTTTTTAACCTCTTCTTTGAATGTACTCTTGCTGATGTGACCTGGGCCATACACAGTGTTTCAGATAAAAACTTGACATTGTGCTTCTTGATTCCTAAAACAGTATCTCTTTTTCACACTCTGCTTTTATGAGGTAAATTTCCTCTCTGGCAGGGAAATCTGACATTTGTGAGAGCCATACAAAGGATATACATCTTACGTATTATATTGAAATTGGATTTCAGGATCATCAATATCTCAACATTCAAATATGTTTAATGCTGTATCTCTGCAATGTGCACAGGAAAAAAACAAAAACAAAAACAAAACTAAAACGATTATCCCAGATATTAGTTATAACTCATTCATGATGATGTGTTTGGGCAATGGAGTGATTCCTCACTCTAACATTCACAAACTTCCCCATCATCCCGATTTATATTTCAAGGTGAACACTATGGATTTCAGTTTGGCTTCATATCAAATACAGTTTGAGAGGCCAAATTTTTCTGCTGTCAATACTAACTGTGACAAGTTAATCCACCCTGAAATATTAAGCAGAAATAGTAACATTTAGACATTCAATTTCTTTCTGCTTGTATATCAGAACTATTGAAAGACGGAACATGTTCAACATATTCAAGTCTTTAAAATTTGTCTACTTCCTATGCTTTTTTTTTCATGTCTTCAGCCAGGAAAATTTTATTCAATTTTAAAGCATCTTTTTTAATTAGAAGTCTGCTGGATTTCAGAGTATTCAATTTTTTGCTTAAATATTTTCAGCAATTACTTGAAATAGATATTAATGATAATAGTACTAACTAGAGGTATACTATACTAATATGTCAAGATTCCCGTTTTAAGCATTGCAATTACACGCAATGAGTGGCAGTATTTCCTAAGGTTCTCAGATAAAATGAAAATATGGTAATTATCTTCTATGCAGGCAATACTGAGAAACAACTCAGGTAAGTGACAAGAATCAGAAAGAAGAATGGGAACAAACTTCCTGAACAAAATTTACTGCTTGTCTATTTGGTTTAAATTCTTTGTCTTATGCTCCTGTCCATAAGGTGCATAAATTTCCTCCAGATCATTCCTGGGTTTAGTCTATGTGTTTATACATTCTGCAGAATATTTGTGCATAGTTCAAAACCACTATATAAGTTACTTTAAAATGTCTAAAAATGATAATCTGTAAGTCACTCAACTATGATTCTAATTTGATGAACAACACTCAGAAGTTTCACTGAAACCATTTTTTGTTTCAGGTTAAAAGTGCAAATATATATCTTTATAAAATAAAAATTGCCATTCAGCAATATTCTTGCAGTTACATTTTCCATTCGTATTCATTGAGAGTATTCTAATCATATATTCATTATATGAAGTATTCATTGAGAATATTAATATGAATTCCAATATTCTTTTAATATTCAGTGATCATAAAACATTAATGAAAAAGAACACAATAAATTGGAGAATGCACATTAAAGGGAATACCTTTTACTGTTGTAAAAAATATTTCCAAAAGCCTTCTGAAGAAAATTTGTACATTTCAGAGGAGGGCCATCTCTGGATGTACCTTCTTTGAGTTTTGTCATGCACACTTCTTAAATAGAAATCATTGTTAAATTAATGATTTTTCTCTCCTTTAAATAACATTTTGCTTTGACATGAGAGCATTCTGTCTCACCAGGTGTGTCCAGGATCTGACTGTGGGCAATGGATCTGAGCTGGCAGTATGAGATTGCTTTCCTTGAGCAGCTACATAAGGAGCTTCTTTTTCTTTGACAGCTCCTTAGGATGGGAGACTAAGTAAAAAAAAAAAACCAAACCAAAACTCTCTGAACCCATGCAAGCACAAAAATGACACCTGAAAACACATATAACACAGAAAGGGCTGAACAAGTTGTTTTACATGGATCAGTGTTTCTAGGGAAAATAGAACACTGCCAGTCTAGGAATTAATCACAGAATCACAGAATGTCCCGAGTTAGAAGGGATTCATCAGGACCATCAGTCCAACAACTCCTGGCTCTGCACAGGACACCCCAACAATCACACCCTGTGCCCGAGAACATTCAATTCTTCTTGAACTCTCTCAGGCTTGGTGCTGCGTCCACTTCTTACTCCAACATGACAGACGCATTATATATTAACTTTTCTTCAGCTTTTCCTTTCTCACTCTATGTACAGAGCATATAGAACATTTAGAGAATTAGCACTGAATTCCTAGTTTTTGTTTAACTTTCTTCTGTTTTACCAAGAACTTTAATTCAACAAATTGTGAATCCTATTATCTCACCTTATCATTTCAGGTACTGAGGGTGGAAAAGAAAAAAAAAAAAATGTTTTTCACCGGTACTTTGTTTCTAGTTTCCAGTTCCTGTATCCAGTTTCTGAAAACTTTAATAGACATTGCACATCTAATTGATTTTTAATTCCTCTTTGATTTTTTCCTCTGTATAGATTCCTGAGTGAATCTTCAGTCAGAGTTTTAAGCACGAATCTTGAAGAAAACTATATCAAACTGATTTCAAAGGAATTATTTTTTTCCTCTTAAAGGATATCAATGTTCTAACTGAAATGGTTGCACACATTTCAAAATGGTAGTTGTCCTAGACTGTTAAATTTAAAGTAAATTTTTTTATTACGGAGAGGCTCATAAATCAGAACATACTTTGTCATATGGAGGTTTATTACAATGACATTCAGTAGTTGGTTTTTTGGTACTTCATATAGTTTGAGTTGAAAAGCATTGTCAAACTGCCAAGTTATTGAAGCTCGTGAACCTTCTCACTGACCTCAGTATTTGCAGAAATGGAACCTAATTCTGCAAATATGATCTTGAAACAGCTAAAGTTTCAAGGATTAAGCATGCAAGCTTACTACTTTAATATCTTAATAATCAACTGAAGTGTTTTACAGTAAAGACTGAGAAGGATAGTGTGACAAAACCAAAAGATTTTGAATGAAAATATCTGCAATTCTTAACCTTGTCTTTATAAATATATTGAGAACATATGCAGTAACCTTGAGTATAGTGCAAATTTAGCTAAAATCAAACTGGACTTTTACATAAAAGCTAGAATGAATTTCTAATTCAAGCAGGAAGACTACAGAGCCCTTGAATTTTACTACTCCATGTTTCAAAGTCGTGGCAAGGCTATGATGTCAGAACTCAAGAGGTGGCAAACTGCATCTGGAATTAATGTCAAATAGTTGTCTAAAGTGTGGACTAGGCTTGTCTTCAAGAGCAGAAAACCAACTTATATCTTACATTTCTTCCATGTTTAAATGTCAAACCTATTAGTATTAAAGAAGCATATGTAATAGGCTGCTAAGAATTTCACCAGCACAGATAAATTGGGTGGATCAATATGTTACTACATCGTCAGTACAAACTGACTTTGAGTTTAGGTAATGGCTGACAAAGTGATTCAAGAGGAGTATGTAGAGGAAATAATTGCAGCTCCCATTAGAGAGAGCTCCCTGCTTAGTCCAACAATGCCACAGAAGGCTATAACTGCTGATAGTTTGCTGAGCTGGCAAAAAAAGCAGGGACAGCAGGAGGCAGAAATACTGGAAGCACTATTCTCCCTTTGCAGTCACAGAGTTGAGGGAGGTTTTTAAGATACCAAATACAGGGAGACAGAAATTCAGCATACTGAGTGTGCACATCTTCACAGATTTTTCATCCCCAAAGATCTATGAAATTTATTGAAGATAGCTGCAGTTGCTGATAAAATCAGTTCAGCACAGACATTACATAAAGGTCAGGTATTGTGCTCTGCCCTGTCATAATGCACTGTTACGGTAACAATTATATACAGCTACCATGCCAGGGGTTGCAATTGAGTATGAGAGTGGAAATCCTTTGTGTATATTCCATTCTCTGCCCATTAATGTTCTTGCTGTACTATTGATGATTATGAACTCAATGCTGCACACAGCCCAGCACTTTCTGCTTGGGGAAAGCTGTTTTCTCATTACTTAGAAGAACACAGTCTCACCCCTAAAGTGCTACCTGACTGAGCCTGTTCCTATACCTGGTTATTTGTCTACTTGATGAACACTGAAAAATGTGCCCTATCAATATATGTGTGGTCCCATGATGGACCAATGGACTGATGCAACACCACCAAATTATTCTACCAATGGTTCAAGAAATTATTGTTTCAGCTGAAGCTCTCTCTGCAGCATCAGCCCCACAGCCAGGTATTGAACCCTGGTGTATATACAGTCCTTTCAGCATTTGAAACCCAGCATGGCAGGATTGTATTGCTTGTCCCTCAGTCCCTTGACCCCCACTTCCAGAGCTCAGTTTCCGTGGCATGCTTGGGATTCACCCAACAGCATCTTTGGTGTCCAGGTGGATGAATGGCAGAGGTTAAACAGTCTGAAGGTAAAGTAAAACTTGGTATTTCTTCCATAACATCCCAGATAGGGGGGTCTCTTCAGTTTGCAGAGCAAAGTTTTGGGGTGGGTCAACTGTGTAGACACTCAGAGAAGAAAAGGGAGGAGGCGCTGCAGCAGCCCAAGGGGATGACCATGGAGAGGCAGCTGCTGCCCTGGAGTGCATGAAGGATCATACCGGCATATATCCACACTGCAGCCCTAAGAGGAGCCTGGCTGTAGCAGGTTTTATCTGAAAGACTGCAGCTTCTGGGAAGGAACTATGCTAGATCAGGGAAAAAGGTGTGAGGAGAAAGAGCAACAGAGAGGACATGTTACAGACCGAACCCCATTCCCTATCCCTCTGCACTGCTCAGGTGGAAGGAGGTGTGGTCAGGAGTGAGGATGAACCCAAGAAGAAGATGGCAAAATGAAAAGGAAGAGGCTTACAGTTTTGGCTTTATTTCTCCTTATCCAACTTTGCTATTAAAAATTACGTTAATCCCCTAGGTCAAGTCTGTTTTGTTCATGACAATAGTTCCTGAGCAATATCCCTGTTGTTGTCTTGAACCACAAGGTCTTTCATCTTATTTTTTCCTGTCTTTTCTAGGCAGCTAGCCAAGGTTAACCCACCACAGAGCACCCAGCAAGAACCAAGTCTCCCACTCAAGTTAGAGTCCATTGGCTGGGTATTTCCATCCTTACAGACACCTGACAGCTATTTCCCACATTTCTCATTTTGATCAGCACCTCACTCTCTAGCATGAAAAAAACCAAAAATACTAAACCTCTGCTATTGAAACATGATTTTTTTTTCCTAAGTGAGATATTCACAACTTACAGAATATACATAACTTAATTCTACAAGCACTGTTGATTATAATACTCGATTATTTCAGGAATTAAGTGAATGTCCATAACATGTATGTAACTATGGGTGTATGCATGAACACAAAGATGTTGCTATCCCAATGTGACTATATTACCATGTGACATACAGGACTTTATATAAATAAAAAAGTGGTAGTGAAGTGTTATTCATAATGTATTTGGGGTAATACAGTTTGCCTTGAGAAAGACATTACCCTATGAAGCCACAAATAACATATACTGCAAAAGTCTTTTACTTTCTTTTTAGGATAAACAAATAGAAAGAAATACAAATAAACATGCTAAAATACTCATAGAAAAAGAAATTATACATAAATTTGCAAGAACTGCTGACATAATGAGCTGGTAAAAAGATAAGGTTGCATGTTTCATGATATATTGCCTTTATGTTTTAATATAGTGTTTCCTCATGTTAAGATAAAAATTTGAATTTCTTTGATCACTATTAAACAATATATTTTCCTATTTTATGAAAATTGAATAAATACTGGATGAACAAGAAGCTTTGAAAATTAGAATGAACTGCTTTTATATCTTTTAATATTGAAGTGGTGGAGGCCTATTCTTGTTCTGTTCAACTTAATGCAATTTTTATTTGTGACTCTTCAAAAGGCTGCAAGATAACAATATTGTGTTTCTAAGAGAGAAAGAAAGGTTGGAAATATTACCTAATCTCCTATACTGTGTGAACAAGATAGTTCATAGTCATTACTTCTGGGGATGACAAACCTCACCGTCTACCAGGGTAAATTGGTCAATTTACAACTAACTTCTATGGCATTCTGGTCTTGTTATGCTCTGTTTGCTTTAAATGCTCGTCCCTCAGCTTTAAGAGCTGTAATGTAGGGGAGGATTTTTTTTTTTTTACAGTCAGTAAAAGCAATCTCAATCACTCAATTCTATATACATATTTAAATACATATTACTCGAGTCTAACTCCTGCATTAATACAATTGCCTGGACCTTTTCCTATAACACAGTCATAAGCACTCTTTTTTTTATAAATTATAGAAGACTGGGTAGACATAAACACTCAGATACATTTCTGAGATGCTCCATTGTACTCAAGACAGAAATTATGCATTTTATTTGCTCTCGTTTTATGTTATGCTCCATTAAAAGAGTGGAGCAATGTGAAACCACTGTGCACTATGAAATCACAGACAAAATCTGCTGAAACTATGTCACTAAATATGCCAAGTGTAAGCTAAGCATGTCAGATAAGAGTGAATATGCCAAATTATTGGGTAAAGGTTTTTTTTTTGTCCCCAGAAATATCATGGCGTATAGATCTGATAAAAACAAAACAAAACAAACAAACAAAACCACCAAAAAACCCATTTTTTTCATAGCATGTTGGAATTTATGTTTCTCACATGGGTGAGAAAGTACTTTCCTCAGGGAGCTATTTGCCATGCTCAGGGGAGAAAAGATTTCACACAAAAGTAAGATATAGGAGGCAGAAGAGATTGTGAACCTGAGGGATCAGGATACTGGGCTGAGAAAAGAAGAGACAAGATAGCCAGGCTAATAGCAAAAAACCTCATTGCAGATTATGGAGAGTTTGTTACAATTTACAGTCATGGGTTAATTACAATCAGACCAAAGGTGTATCAACAATTGTTTTCAAAGAACAGTGAGCAAACTGTTACATGTGGTTTTTAATTTTTTTAATAATTTCCACTGTGCAACTTTGAATTTGGTTTATTTAAAAAATTCATTCTTTTTAGTATCAAATCTGACAGAAACTCTCTCTTTTATTGTGAAGGATTTGGGGTTGAGTTGTTTTGCAGAGGAGACGGGCCAGGAAAATCTATCTCAAAGCTTTGGCTAACACCAGATCTCTTCAAAGTCCTTGGGGCACACAGATTCAAAGGATGCTTCCAGATAGAGACAAAAAAACCTCTTTCTCTTGGCTCAGTGAAAATTTGTGATCTGCATCAATTTAGACAAAAAAATTGCAATAATTTCAACAAATAATTGTTAATAATGCATACAATATTATAAATAATTATTAATAATTAATTATTAGACAAGAATTACACTCCATAACTGAGACCATTGTGTCTCCAAAGCAGTAAGAGACAATGCTTTAATAGGGTACATTCTTCCTTTCTCTTAAAGAAGTTTTGACTGTTAATCTTAAACTGAAACCAATTCTATTTTTGTTGATTCCAATGCAAAATAAGATGCATTACTCCCTGTCAAGTGAGCCTGAAGGTCCCAAAAACATCAGCATCTTTCCCATTTAGCCTTCTACATGGCGATGATACCAGACCCAAAAACCACATGTATAAATACTCAAAGTAGTAGAATGAGACACAAATATGCTCCTGTTATTTTCTAGGCTAGTGAAAGAGCCCTGGCACTGTTTATGTGAGAGGACATTCCACAGATTCTGATTTGCACTGGGAATGCATCCGGTTGCCTTTCCGCCAGGTTTTGGTTGGGCTTAATAATATCTGTTATCCAAGTTATCATTATGCCTCAGAACTTTAGGTGGATATTTTTGATGCTTTCCTTTAACTTACTAGACAGCAGGTTTACATGGATGTAAGAGAAAAGATAATTTCTCTCCTGGCATGAATGACACAGCACCATAGCAGATACATGATCAGATGACATAGTAGTCTTAAAATACTTATTCACATTGCTGTCAAGAGAAGTTACATTGCAATCAATGGAATAAAACTTACTTTAAATTTTTTGTGACATTGAAATTCTTTCCGAGGAATAAAGGGAATTTTTATATTTATCACCTTTAATGTCAGAAACCCAGAGTAGTGCACTAGTTATTATCAAAATAGTATTTGCTTTACTGAATAAGATCTATCTTTTGAATTGTCTGTCCTATCTCTAACCATAACCAATAGTAACCAAATATTTTACATAAAAGATGTCATGCGGGAAGTGGACGAAAGGTAATTTATCAAACATTAATTTTCCATCTTAATATTTAGATGTTTAATTCGTGAACAGTGAATTTTTACCAAACCCAGAAAGCATTTCAATACATTAAATGTTTTAACCCAACATTCTTATTACCTGTCAGCAGGTATAAGTTCCATTTCTGCTTGAGGACAAATAATATCCTCACAAAGTTGATTCCACCTTCCTTTTCAGAAGTTAAGGGAACAAATTTCCCTCTGATCTCTATGGTAACCTTGAAACTTAACAGCCCATAGACACTGGTGCAAACTTCTGTTGTTTGTAAGTTCTTATAATTGCAAACTAGATAATGACCTAAGATAAAAGCTCTCTGATTGTTTGATTTTTCTTTCTAATACAATTCTCTATGAAATCTCCACTTAAGCTAGAACGAATTTCTACCATGGAGTTGTATAGTGACTGACTGTGTAACTATCCCAAAGTTATGGAGCTGGAAAGGCAGAAATATCTGATCTACTTTAGTATTATTCAGTAAATAAGGGTCATTTCCATGCAGTGGATTGTTTGTTATTTTTTGCCATATGAGTAGGACAGATCAAAAAGGAGTGGACAAATCAGGTTTGACTCATCAATTTCATCCAAACATTACTTAACTCCATAACTAAGAGAGTAAAGTTTACAACATGACAAGAATATAAGACATTGAGGAGCTAAGGTGACAGATGGGATATAAAAATATTAATAAAATATTATATAATAATAAAATAAACCCTGGTATGAGTTCCAGGTGGGCAGCAAGGGCTGCAGAGGAGGAAAGATATTTGTGGCCCAATGAACATCAGTGATGAGATACTCTTCATGATCCCATGCTATGGCATAAGAGGAAAAAAAGGTAGACTTTACAGCCTCCTAAAATCCAGAATAACTGCTCTGGAGTGTTCAAAGAGTCCCCAAATGGTGTCATGTACTCTCACTCGCCAGCCAATGTCAACACTGTGCTGAGGTGCAGCAATACAGAACTACACGGTGCACAGCTAAGCAAACAATATGCTTTTTAAAGGCAGCAAGTGAAATTGTTTCCATTACTTCTGTGGCACATTGGGCTTTATATCTGGAATTACAGGCACAAGTGCAGAAAGTATTGGAAGATGGCTATAATGAAAAAAAAAAAGATAATATGGTTTATGACAACGAAACATAATCTTGAGTAAAATCTTTGTCATTTTCAGGACTACAGTGCTAATATAGAAAGATATATATATATTTTAAAAAAAGAATGATCCATTAAAAATGGAGGTGAGGAAGAGAGAAAATGTTCTAGTAAATGTAAACATTATTTAATGGGGAAACAGTGTCATAATTGAATAAAAGGGGCTTCAGTTAATAATATTAGTGCCATCCTTTCTTTGGTAATCAGCAATAAAAAGAGCTGTATTTTTCATATGTAGACAGATCAGTAATTTAATTTAATCATGATATTCAGAAGAAAGAAAATATGTTTTCAAAATAAATAATGGCTATCCAATTAACCTAATTTCAAGCTTCTTTGTAGTTTTGGAAATAAATTAAATTGCTTTTTAATTATGTATCAAAAATATTAAAATAATTTTACCTGTAAAAATTAATAAATCCATTCATTTATTAACAAAAATAAAAAAAACAAACCCTGAGTTTCAGTAGCTTTAGAACAAAAAGAAAAGACAGGACATCTGTATATGTCTTTAAGGTTATAAGTGGGTTATTTCTGAATTGCTTGAAAGAACTGATCAATATTTCATAGAATCTCATCACTGGATGTAGTTGTTTAAGACACTTTGCTCAAATTGAATTATAGGTCTTTTATCTCACTGTGGCAGTCAACATTTCCAATAGATAAATGTTGACAACAGTGATTCTTAGTCTCTAATTGTATTGTCCACAAAAAAAAAGACAGCTTTTTGAATAACAACTGAAACAGTCATGACCTGGCACTACGAAAATAGACTTATGCACATTAAAGAGGTAGGGTAAGAACTGAGTTACTGGGAAACGTGCAAATAATAAAAAAAATTAATAAGGGGCCAAGTATCTCTTGACTGCTATTTCACTGAGGCTTTCAATAGTTCAGAAAAGTAGTTCAGAAAACAGCTCCATTTAGATATTTTTCAGATACTGCGTAAAGAGCAATCTCATTTTCACAGAATCATTGAATCACTGAGGTTGGAAAAGACCTCTAAGATCAGCAGGTGCGACCCTCAACCAACCACCTACACTGTTCACCACTCAGCCAGTGCTACACCTACATGTCTTTTAAATCCCTCCAGAAATGGTGACTCCATCACGTCCCTGGGCAGCCTGTGCCAGTGGTTGACAACCTTCTCAGTGAAGAAACTTTTGCTAACATCCAATTTAAACCTACCCTGGCCCAACCCAAGGTCATTTGTTATTTGGGAGAAGAGAACAACCCCCAGCTGGTTACAAACCCCAGTCAGGTCCTTGTAGACAGTACTAAGAACTTCCCTGAGGCTCTTTTTCTCTAGGCTAAACATCGCAAAATCCCTCAGTTGTTCCTGACTAGACTTGTGCTCCAGACCCTTCCCCAGCTCCATTGCCCTTCCCCAGACAAGCTCCAACCCCTCAACACCTTTGTTGCAGTGAGGAGCCTAAAACTGAACCCAAAATTCAAGGTGTGACCTCACCAGTGACCAGCACAAGGGGAAAATCTGGGCCCTAGCCTTCTGGCCACCCCACTTCCAATGCAAACCAGGTTATTTGCCTTTTTGACCACCTGGGCACACGGTTGTTATAGCCACATCATTATACCTACCATACCACAGATATTGTAACTCCCTCACCTGGAATGTATGTCAAGGCTACCTGCATTTAAGAGTAAAATGTGTTAAAGTAGGCAGAGTAAGTGCTAAGGACCAAAATTAAAAAAAAAAACCCAAAACAAAACAAAACAAAAAACCCAAACAAAACAAAACAAAACAAAAGCCCAACCAAATAATCTGCTGAAAGGTTGGATTAATTTTCGTTTTGTTGACACATGCCAATTAAATGCAGTATTTAGTTTCTCATGAAATGCTCTTTTCTTTACTGAGATAGCGAGTTACAAGTTGGTAGAACGTAAAATAAGTTTTACCAGCCAAAATTTAAGTTTTATGAAGATCAAAAGGTTGAATAAAAAGCTGATTAAGATATGAGCATATTACTTGAAAGTAACTGTTGCTGAAGTAAAAATCAATTACGGTAAAGAAACATCTGCTACTTTTAAAGCCCCTTTAGCAAAGTGCAAGACAACATTCCCTTTTCACTGTCTGAAGAAGGTCTTTGAAAAAGGTCTCTGATGTTTCAGGCAGACCCTGTATTGATCTGTAAATTGGTAAGCCACATGACACTCCTTTAAAGTCTTTGACTCTAGGAGAACTTTATTTAAATTTTAAAGAATTACTTCAAATTGTGCACTTTTTGTCTTTATATATTATTTTTTCATTAAATAGACTTTTTCCCCTCTCTGGTTCCATTCTTGTTGTATATATTATTTTTTCATTAAATAGACTTTTTCCCCTCTCTGGTTCCATTCTTTTCTGCCCACAGAGGTGTAGGACATGTATTTTACCACATCTTCGAAGGCCTTGAAAAAAGAGGTTTTTAAAAAGCTATAAAGGTTAATGCCAACATAAGAACCAAGACCAGTCTGTGAATTATTAAGTATACAAGGACAATTTCAAAATTTCTGATAAGTACTCTGTGTTATCATTTCTCAGAAAAAAAAATAAATTTGGGAAACACTGAATGAGCTTTACTGCTGGGTTTAGGAAACCACAGTCTAATCCATTATGCCCAAAAAGCAAATAGGTGCATCCAGAAACACTAACAGTGAATAGAATTTCCTAACTCTACTCAGATGAAATAACTAGTGGTAGAAGAAAACCTTGTGAAAAATAGATAAAAAAATTAAGTTTATAATTATCCAGTTTAGCTTGTTTTCTTCTCAATCTCTGTAGTTCCTTTCTTCCATACATTATTTTCTTTGCTAAAATATCCACCATAGAAACTCTTATTTTCATCTGACTGCCTAAAAGTCAAAAATAGATGTGGAGTTCAGTTCATCTGACTGCCTAAAAGTCAAAAATAGATGTGGAGTTCAGTTGCACTGTAGTTTCTGGTCATCTTAATGAAGATCTAGTCAAGAACTGAATCAAGATTGCTCCTGTCAATCCTATGTATATTCATGCATTAATTATGACTGTCCCTAAACTTATTAATATTAAATGAACAGCTCAGAGAAACGTTTTACAGTGAGAGCCACTTCTCATTTCTATGGTTTTACTTTTCAGTAAGCAGTCAATTCAGTAACAGCCTAACAAATTCACTAGATCCCATAATCATCCTTAGGATCATTATCATTTACAAAGACAACAATTCCTCATGCCTGGAGGGATGTACAGCTCCAGAATCCAAGATTTCCTATTTTGGAATCAAATAAGAATCAAACGGAACCCTTTGGGAACTGCTGAAATTGATGAGTGTGCTGATTGTGACAGGTAAGATTTTCTTTTCTGTGACAATTCACACACATCACGCGGAACAGAACTGGGTGGCTGACTGTGGGATTACATATATACAGTATATCAAAGGCCTACTGAGGGAAAAAAGAGCACAACATATTTTGATTTAATTATGTCCCATTTTGCAAAGAAAGATGTTGTATTCTTTCCTTTACATAGTTCATACTGAATATTGCAATTAAGGGCCGTTACCTGAGGATATAAACTAAAAGTAGCTAGGAGAAGATTTTAATGTTTAGGGGAGGAGAGAATCTGGTTGCTATATTTTGCAACACCTAGAGAATCCTAGTCTATCCTTCTCAGGGTTAGCAAAGATATATCTAAACTTGTGTCTGACCACGACATATGAAACTTTTTTTATTTAATTATTATTATTAATAATAATAACGATATTTATACAAGATACAGTCATATCATTCCAACAGAATTAATATACCCACCACACTTACTTTAGCAGCTTAATTTAGGAGTACACTTCTAGTTCTCTGATTTCTCTCAATGTGTCACAAAGCTGTTTTTTCCCCTCTGTTTTATTATCATTGCAAATTATTTCTCGAATAACCTGCACGGATTTCACGAGGAACCTCAAATGTACTAGGTGATTATGTAATTAGATCTTTTATTGTAATGAGCATGCCATGAAAAAGAATGAATTAAGGTCATAGAGAATAAATTTAGCTCTGACATTTGCTATTTCAGAGTGCTTGCTTTTACAGCTCTAGTAGTCTATTAATAGCTTTGTTTGTACAAATGTGTAGATGTGGCATGCCACTATGACATTTTCCTCTCACTTGCAAATTCCAGAAGGAGTTGATTTCAACTGCTTTAAAAGTAATGTGGTGCTCCTTTGGAAGACATTTTTTTTTTTCTCAGCTGAAGATGTTAGAAGATTCTAAGATGCTTAAAACAATAACAGAAAAATCAGTAGTTTAAACATTTACAGGTGAGCTTCTTCTGTCAATATATGAATTACAGAAAGTGGTGACCACAGAACTCACCTGGGTTGATATCAGAAAAATCTATGGAGCTACTTATGGAATGCAGATTCATTTATTACTTTTTTTTCTGAAGGAGACCTGTATAGAAAACTGGATTTTTAGAATCTGATATTTATTCAGGCTTCTGCTATATTCATATCTTACTGTTATAAGACATATTAATTTAGGACTTGTATAACGTATAAGAGAAAAGAAGTGGGGTGGTTTGAGCATATAAACTCTTCTGATGGCTCCTAAGATGGCTCTTTAGATGGCTCCTAAGTTTTGTTGAGAAATTGTCAAAATGTAGATAAAGCACTCTAAGTCTCCAACTATGTTATGGTTCATTTTGTTTTGTTTTGTTTTTAATTCTATAGTTTGCATAATGAACTAAAATATATCAAATGAATTGTTTTCAGTTTGGGACACAGAAATGTATGTATTGACCTTATATTATGAGGACTTGACAATTATTTCACTAAAAACAACCTTTGAAATAAGAAAATTTTCTTATGTCTTTTTTTTTTTCAAAATAGGTGATTTTTCTTGGCTTAAAGCCAAGTTAATGTCTCAGTTATTTTAGATTCCAGAAGCAGCCTTCTTGTTTGTTTGACTGTCTTTTTTGTATGCAAATAGACTATATTTTAGCAATAGGTAGGATTCAGGCTTGCATCTTAATTTGTGATTTAGAATGCCCAGCATTATCCTTCAGCAAAGTCAGCCTTTCATATTGAAATTCTTGCATGTCACAAGGATTGAGAGTAGATGGAGAACTATTATTATGTTTATTTTAAACTGTCCTGGAGTTTCAATTACTCTCTTCAGAGGAGGTGAAGAGCATAGTATTTACCCACTTGTATAGATGTTTTTTATATGAATTGTTTTAAATGTTCTAATTTGTAATACTGAAAGAGAGACTGTGTGACCTCTTTTAGCTGAGCAGGAAGAGTCTTTGTAAATAGAATATCAATAGAGATGTAGAAACGTGTGTATGTTTATATTTGTGTGTTTGGATATCTATACAGGTATATATACAGAAAAATAAATAAGGCATAAAGGGATTACGTATATCCTAATGCACAGACACGATCACAAGGAGTTTAGAAACTCTTAGGCTAAGCAGCAGTGGGTTCAACACTCCAGTGAAACATCAGAGGAGACTTTACTGGTCAGTCAGGCGCCATTCAGGAAGGAAGGAGCCCTCTGTGTTGGCAGATTTCTGTCTTGCAAATCCTCTTAGGCTGATGCTTTTCTGCATTTTTGCTTTAGGATTTTAAGCCTGTGCATTTCATTGGTTTTCCACCTTGAACTTTTTAGGTACTAATGATCTCTACCTCTACAGTTCTGTCAACAGTTCTTATTTTGCACGACCCTCACTGATCTATCATAAAATGTTGCCAATTTTTCTGGTCTCTGAGCCATGGTATCAGTGCTGGACCTTGGATCCTTGAAAGATATTTGCAGATATCCCTGTCTGCGAGGAGAAGAAATCACAGTGATTTAGGGAGGAAAGGATTAAATGGGTATTCTGATCACAAACTCCATTATAGTTAAATCAGTTAGCTTTAGCAAAAAAGCATTAGACATTTCTATTAGAAATAAAATGTAGTGAGGATGGAAAAAGAAATATGTCTTTCTCTTATAATAAGGAATGTTGAAATAGTCCAATAATTTTTGAAGATTGTAGGAGGCAGCTACTCCTAAATGGTTTATTAGTCTTGGCTCCAGACAAAAAAGAACTAGCCTTGGCACATAAGACTTTATCAAATCCCATAATTCTCCACTTTCTATTTCTCTTGTATATGAGCTGAAGTAGCAACATCTTAGAAGACAGACAAATGTCTGGTACCAACAGATGCAGAACTGGAGTATGACAATGTTTAAGTCTAATGCATATGGAATCATCTTTTTCTTCATATAAGCATGTGATTTTCTATATATAGCATATTTAGAACAATAATAGTCTATTTTAAATCTTATGTTCTAAACACTTGTTTTAGGAAAAGCAGAACTTATTCTCAGCTTACACATGGGAAAACTAAAATCACAGAGCTAGAACAAAAAGAAGAAAATATAACACGGAGGCTGCAGACCAGCTCATAATTTAATTCTTAGCTCAATAGTCTGTCTGTGTGGCTTCACTGCACTCTTGACCACACTTGAAGCCCCTGTAATACTCCTAAATATATGATAAAAAGCTGATGCATGAATGTCAGACCACTGGGTAACCTCAGGTGGTGAGCCATGATAAGCTTTATTGTTTGAAAAAATACTTCATCCCTAAATTCATTCACTAAGGCTATCTAAATCAAATCAGATCCTAAAATGACATTTCAATGGGTTTATTAGCAAGGTTAGGTGTTTAACCACCTATAAAGTTCTTGGTCAAAAGGCAGGAGGATTTAGACATGAAATTTCTGCCTTTCTTTCTGCTTCAATACCGTGTCATGATGCATCCTTAGTTTTCCTTGCTTGCAAAAGGAGGATACAGAAAAGGTATTTCCAAATGACTTGATATCTGGAGCAAAGTTATTATGGTTTCCTGATGTGGATTAAAACCAGCCCTGCTTCAAAAGCTTTTGATATTCAGTACCTGCATCATAGTTATTTTGCTGGGAAGGGAGTGAGCTCAGAGAAGTGAACATTACTTGTATAGGATAGGGAGCTAGGAGAGTGACATTGATATGATCTGCTCTAGATGTTTCCTTGTAGTGTACCAATACCTCTTGAAATGTGAGAAGAGACACTGATATATAGTTTTGATATATAGTGCAGAAATAATTGCCTAATGTGTCTGTCCAGCACCACACATACAGTAGAAGGCCTTTAAAGGATTTCTGAAAGATCCAGCAATATGATTTTTTTTTTTTAAGCAGCGAGGTTGTTGAAGTACCTCAGTCTGTCTCCTGAAGGTTAATTAATTTTATGCTAAGAAACTAGTCTTTCAGATGCAGCCATCTAGTGGAAATAGGAAAGTCTTTAATTAACAAACATTGGATATTATACTCAGTAGTTACATGAAGACACATAAACCTGCAGTTTTTATATTATCACACCATATAATTATTTCCCCATATCTCCCACTACTCCAGGTTTTCATTAAAAAAAATGCAAAACCTTTGTACTTCTTCAAATTGGATCTTGCTTTTTATTATACTGCTGCTAATACTAGAAGAATACTTCAGAATATAGAATTAGTAGGAAGATTCTTTCCTTGGAATGTACCACACAATAATGAATATTAAGTTTTCTGCTTTTAAAAAATTACTTTAATGTCTGTATTCTTAACTCCAAACATTTAGAAAGAGCATCCTAAGAAAAATTATCTATTTTTAAGCAAATTTCAAGAGAAATGTAAAAATATTTTCCTGACGATATCTGAAAATTATATTAGTTCATTACACAGCAGGGATTTTTAGGACATAAATCACTACAATATTAGAGAATTCTTGATTATAGTTAAGCTTTTAAATTCTGTTTTAAATTTCAGTTTCTCTCTGCTAAACAATGACAGAACAGATGATTTGAATTGTAGAAGATGATTAGGAAAAGCATTTATGCTTGCGTACATTCTTTTAGTGCTCTAGGTAACAATTTCACTGCATGGAGAGAACATTGGTTAAAAAGAGAAACCAAATTATAGACATCTTGGCATAGGAATGGTCACAGGGGGAGTCAAATCTCCTGAACAGGATGGTGCCCCACAACTTCATGCAATGGGTGTCTCCATTGCTGACAGCAGCATCTTCAGCTTAAAGCCATGAGACTCTCCAAAATGTTGCTTTCCTAATTTCAGAGTCTCCAGCTGATCATAGTCCTATAAGACACTCCAGCCCTTGCACCGTCCACTTCAGTTATACCACTTAGATGTAAAATATCTCTTAAGCATATTATCTGTGTACATAGGACCATTATTTGAAACTGTTTCTACTTCTACATTAATCATTTCTGCTGTTTATTGTGGTTAACCTTGGCTGAATGCCACATGCCTGCTCAGCAACTCTCTCCCTCTCCTAAATAGGACTGGAGGAAAGAAAATAATATTGAAAGCCTTGTGGGTTGAGAGAGGGACAGTGAGATCACTTAACAGTTACTGTCATGGGCTTGGAAAACACCTGTCATCTGATTTGGGAAAAATAATTTAATTTATTGCAATTAAAATAGTGTTAGATGGTGAGAAACAAAGACAAAATAACCCACCCTCAGAACAGCTTCTCTCTCCTGTTCCTTCCTTCCTTCCCTCACTCTACCTCTGCTCCACTGTGGTCCTTCCACACAGGCTACCATCCTTCAGGATAAACCTGTTCTAGCATGGACTCCCCACAGACTACATTCCCTCAAAAACATCCATCTGCTGCAGTGTGGGGTCCTCCACAGGCTGCCAGGTTGGTGGATCCCAACCAGCTGTACTCTCTCTCTCTAGGAGCTGCAGTCCTGCCTGGCTCACCTCCCACTCCTCATAACACCTGAGCACCTGATGGAAATGTCTTACCTACTTGCAACCTGATCATTTCCTTGTCAGGGACTGTCTGTGACTCCTCAAGGACATAGACCAGCATATTTAAGCTGCTGGGAGTGCAGGTGACTCCTCTGAGTGGGTCCTCTTTTTCCAAACAGGCCATTGTGTTGCCTGTTCAAACAAGAAGTTGGGGAGCTGTGCCTTTGCTCAGGAAGTTTGCCAGGGATTTAAGAACAGCAGGTGTGCACAGAGTCCCAAAGAGCTAGTTAATCTCAGCCAAAACCTTAGAAGAACCCCGAGTCTCATCCTTGCACCTTGCTTAGCTCTTGGGCCACTCTGCAGGCTGACTGTGAGTGAGACATGTCACTCTACCTGCCGGTGGGAAGTGGTCAGCCCTCCAGCAGCCCCCCTGCACCCCTCTTTCGCTGCAGCAGCCTTCATCCCCGCTGAGGACACCGCCATAAGACACATTAGCAGGGCACACTGGTGATCCACAGTAGTGTATGGAGGCAGTCCTGGGTCAAGCCCATTATACAGCTAGCCGCTAAGAGCACTGGCTGTGTTGAGTTCTGTTCCCACTTTAGTTACTCAAATTTTAATTATTGTAAATTGTGATTCCAACTTATAATCCCTCCTAATGTTCCTCCATTATTGGAAAGGACAGGGAGAAAAGGGAGCAGCTTGAGTGGGTTTAATTTTCTAGCTGTGTTTTAAGCCAGCACATTTAGGGAACTGGTTGCAAGGCTAATATTTTAACATAATTATTCAGTTTAAGAATGTTTCAAAAGTTAATATCTGATTTTTTCACCATATCTATCTCATATCAAATGATTTTAAGACTTGAGTTTTAAGTTTTTGTAACACATCTATTTTAATCTGAAACTATTTGAGCATGAATATAGTCATTGATTTGGATGTAATATATTTGGATGAAATTTAAAGGCTGGATAAAAGAGGAATAAATTCAAAATTCACTAACTTAAGTATTTAAAACAGGCGACCTCTGTTTCACTGAAACTAACTATGCTTTACATTTTATTCTGGGTCAGGCCAGAAGAAACATTTAATTACTTATTCTACTCTTAATTAACTAGATTCTAGATAATATTCCTTTTTATACTTCAGACAAATTAATCTTGAACTTCCAAGATAACCATTTGTTCTTAATCGTTTCAATTTGGACTCTATTCTTGATCTCACCCAAGTTAAGACAAAAGCCATAACTCCCCAGAAGAAAGCTGTTTGAATTTTGCCCAGTCACAGAAAAAATTGGGCATTCTTAGGCAGAAATATTCTATATAATCATCATCGTCACTGTAAAAATAAAATCAAGATTAAATACTGAGGAAAATGTTAAAGGCCTTTTTTGGTGGGGTGTGGGTGGGGCACAGGGATAAATGAGTTGTAATTTATATAAAGCTGGTATAGACTCTTCAGAATAGCTGTAGGCATGCACTGTGGTGGTTTTGCACTCTCTTTGTGTCCTTTACTTTACCCAGCAGCATAAACCAGCATTTCTAAGGACAGACATCTCATTGTCCATCCTTACCCTAGACTTGTTGAGGAAGCTTCCTGTTTGTTGACTATGACTAGTGATTTCTCTGTCAGGAACGAGTTTCTAATCTGGACAAGGGAATTTTGCTATTGGAGCCAGAAAATTAATACTGCATTGCAGAACTTTCTGGTATATAGGAATCATTTTACTAAATCCATATGGTCAGGTGTCCTGGTTTTGGCTGAGATAAATTGAATTTTCTTCTTAGTAGCTGGTACCATGCTGTGTTTTGTATTTAGTCTAAGACTAATGTTGGTAATATACAGATAGTTTGGCTGTTGCTAAACTTTGCTTACCTTAAGTCAAAGACTTTTCAGTTTCCTGTGCTCTGCCAGGAAGCAGGGGCACAAGCAGCTGGATGATGAGTAAATACATTGAACATCACTTGTTTCTCTT
The DNA here is from genome assembly GCA_013397315.1 of Donacobius atricapilla. NCBI lineage: Eukaryota > Metazoa > Chordata > Aves > Passeriformes > Mimidae > Donacobius > Donacobius atricapilla. Next base: position 159,908 of record WBMY01004152.1, on the reverse strand, counting down.
GGGCTTGTTCCCCTCCCTCCCCACCTTCTTCCCTCTCTCCCTCCTTCCCCCTCCTGCTCCTTATTATTATTACTATTATTATTATTATTGCTGGTTTTGTTGTTGCCGCTGTTGTTGTTATATTTTATTTCAATTGTTAAACTCTTTCTATCTCACCCATGTGCTTTACACTTTTCCAGTTCTCCTCCCCAGGAGGGAGAGAGTGAGAGGCTGCGTGGTGCTTGCAGACACCTTGCAGGGTGCTTGCAGGGTATGAACCACAACAGTGGGGAACAAAACTCAGCTGATACCCCATTTCTCATTGGTGCCAGAGGTCCAGATTTATAGACAAGTACCTGCTCCAGTGACTGAAATTATATTAGTTGGTATTAAATATAACAAGAGAATCATGAGTTTCACATACCTGCACCCAAAATTGTCACTGGCTATGAAATTTTCTTTATTTGCACATAACAAAAAATGGTGCATTTTTACTGTTTCTTTTATTAATTTTTTGAGGGGGTGATACTTCAACATAAAATGATCAATGTATTTCTACATTTAAAACCCAGCAAGATTTACAGTGTAAAAAAATAAAATGTTCTGAACATTGTGTTCAGACAGCAAGTTGTTTCACTCAATGTGTTAACTCTAAGATTTTATTAAAAATAGAAAAGACTCAACAAAACATATTTCTGTGGCATATGCTTTAGAATCATAAGAAGTAAAGATTTTTTTTCTTTTCTCCTTTTTTTTTTTATATATATATATTTCCCAGCTTTTAAGATGGTTTGCCAGAAAGGACTCCAGAAAAGCCAAAATATATATGTACTTCTGGTGACATTGTTAAACTTTTGAAAATGGCAGCAGGACTTTCTGGACTTGGTATGGATGATTGCAAAAGAAACCAATAAGGCTAAAGGATCTAAAGTTAGCCTGATGTTTTCGATTTTGCATCACTGAGATTTAAATTATTGGGTGTAGAAGTGCTGCAGTTCTTAATTTTGTGATAATTCTTCTCACTAAGGACATATCTGAAATATTGCAAAAATGACTAATACATATTAGCAGCTTCCTTTTGTGTTATTTATGAAAATTTCAAGGATCAGAGGCTTAGTAATTTCTGGTCAAAATCCAAACAGATACAGAATGCTACTAATCCAGCTGTACAAGTATCAGTGAAATGCCCCTAATAATCTGTGTTTTGATGTTTTGTTCTCAGTCAATTTTATAGAAAATACCACTGAATGCATGCCAATGTAGTTCAATAAAATCAATTCTCAAGTAAGTACAGATTTTGTCAGTTGGATATACACACAGCTTCATGCAAGGTCCTTCTACACAGTTCTGTTGGATAAGTAGAACGACAAGGAATCTTTGGATTACCTTTTTTTTCTTTCCATACCTAGGCTTTTTTTAGAATTGTCATGAAGGAAAGGCTGCACAAACAGCTTTTATCCCTTCATTCTTTTGTGGCTTTATCAGTCCCAAATTTTATTCTAAGCGCATGGAAAAGTTAATGGGTTATAGTGCAAATGCTAGAATTAGAAGACAAGAATTCTGTTTGCAGATCTACAGCTGGCAGATCATGCTCCTCTTTACATGGAGGATAATGATAATTTTATTTTCACCAAGGGCATGAAATCCTAATGCCATGCTAGAATAAGACTTCATACCTATGCTGAAAGCCAACAAAATGTCTAGGTTCACTGCAAATACCTTTTAAATATGGGAGGCAAAGTTAATGCAAGGCCATTCCTTGTATCTCTGCTAAGGCATATTTTGATCAGATTCTGAAGAAGAGGAGCTGCCATATACACTTCAAATATTTAGCAATCCATGCCAGCACACTTGTTGGGATAATTTTGACTCAGTAACTAGTGTTATGTATGATAACCAAGATGTGAAGAACAGGGCAAAAACTCTTGATAAGGAAAAGTATGAAGAAGAGAAGACATTTAAGAAGTGTGAAATAGCAGCACATAAAGTTAACACAGAGTGGGGAGAAGAATGAAAATAGAATTTCACATTCCCTGTACTTTCAAGATCCTTGCAGTTTTCACCATTACAAATAGAATGGGAGAGTGGAAGGCACAACAAATACAGGCTCACTGTGTTTCTAGTTGCAGGCTTCATTCACCCAAACTGTCAAACAGGCTGACACATTCACCAGCATGAAATATATCCCTCTGCTTAAGGTGAGCATATGCAAATTTCTTGATTATGCAAATTGTTTCCTGAAATAATTGCATAAATGCCAGACATGGAGGTGTGCAAAATATGGTAGTTGTATAAGACAACCAGACTCTAAACAGATTGATTTAAATGTTTCTCGTTTCTATGTCCTGTTCCATAAGTTAATCATGTGTAGGATTTTCAGTCTTGCAATTACAAAATGAATTCTGTTTTATTTCAGTCCTTATTGTCACCAAACAGAAGAACTTGCTATACCGAGTTCGAAGATTTGCTAAAGAAGCAGTTCAAGATTCTGCTGGGGTCAGTGGGGCTCTGGGAAAACAAGTGGCCTTTTCCTGCCCCCTCTACTCAGTCTCCACCTGCATCCACCCATTCAGCCCTCACAACTGCTGTTCACTCAGCAGATCCAAAAGAAATGAGCTAGTTGTTCGAAGATGAAGAGCCCATTCTATCTTCTGCTGAACTATTACAGAATTATAGAATCATAAATTCACAGAGTTGTAAAGTTGGAAAAGTCCTCCGAGATCATAGATTCCAACTGCTAACACAGCACTGCCATGTTTGTGACTAAACACCATCCCAAGAGCCACATCCACAATTTTTGAGCACTGCCAGAGGTGATTCCGCCGCTCCCCTGGGCAGCCTGTTCCAATGGCCAATCATATTTTCTGTGAAGAAAATTTCCCTAGTGTCCAATCTAAGCCACCCTTAGCATGACTTGAGGCCATTTGTCTTGTCCTGNCCAAAAAAGTCTCTTTCGGACCAGTTGTGGGGGGAGGGGTTGTTTGGGTCCTATTCGGAGGTTCCCTCCCAAAATTTGCCCTAAACCAGGACACTCCTTCTCACTGCAATCTTCCTTTAGGAAGTTGTAGAGAAAGTCCTCACTGAGCCTCCTTTCCTCTGGGCTAAACACCCCCTGCTCTCTCAGCTGCTCCTCACAGGACTTGTGCTCCAGACCCTTTCCCAGCTCCATTTCCCTTGTCTGAACACATTCTAGTCCCTCAATGTCCTTCTGGCAGTGAGGGGCCCAGAACTGGACACAGGAATGGAGATATGACCTCACCACTGCTGAGGACAGGGGACAATCCCTACCCTGGTGGTCTGGTCCTGCTGGCCATACTATTGTTGATAAAAGGCACTGGCTTTCTTATCCACCTGGACACACTCTGGCTCCTGTTCAGTTACTGTTGACCAGCATCCCCAGATCGCATTTCCTCATGACAGGCTTCCAACTACTCTGTCTCCAGCCTGTAGCTCTGCTTGGGATTCTTGTGACCCAAGTGCAGGCCCTGGCACTTTGCTTTTTTGAACCTCATGCCATAGGCCGCAAAGGATTGAGCCAGCCTGTCCTGATCCTTCTGCAGAACCTTCCTGCCCTTCAGCAGATCAAAAATCCCATCATGATACTTAGCCTGTTGGTTTTCCCCTGATTCTTACCCATAAACATTCAACACTATCATCTCCATCATTAGACTTCAAAGAAAACACTTACAGGGCAACCCCATTATCTCTCCTTCCTTGTCTATCCCCTCTGAAGGGTTTCTAGCCATCCACTGGAGCGCTGCAGTTGTGTGAGTCACCATCATGTTTCTGTGATGACAACTATGTCAAAGTCTTCCTGCTGCACCACAATTTCCAGCTCCTCCAGTTTTTTGCCCATCCTGTGTACATTAGTGCAGATGTCCTTCAGTGGGTTATTGATCCCGCTGCCATTTCAGGGAGAAAAGCTCAAATTCCTGCATGATTGCTCTCAGAAGCCCCTGTGGTTTCTAACACATCGATAATTCTGTGTCCTTGCTGCTGCAGATTGCTTGGCAAGTAATACATATGTACAAAAAAGTGCTTTAAATGACAATGACATCATAGTTATAAAGAAAGGATTGATATTCTGAGCTCAAATGTCATTGCAGGTTTTGATTTTGACAAATATTGATAATTTTAGAGCAAAATTCTCTGAACTGAAACTCTGTAAAAGCCCAAAATGTTTCAGTTTCCCAAATGTCCTTGAGTATCTCAAGTTCTGAACAGACATGACTAAGTCCAAACTGCTGGACTGAGTAATGTGCAAGCGCCAGAAATATTTCAAGGCTTTTAAATATTGTTCCTAAATTCAAAAAATGACACAACGAATGCTGTTTGGAACTACTCCATTGATATAAGTATGGCTTCAAGGAAGAAAAGCGGATAATGTCTGAGTCAAAGATGTCAATAAAATGGCAAAAATCCTTGATGTTGTTTAAAAGGTTTTACATAAAGGTTTATTTGGATAAAAGGATGAGTTTAGACAACAGAAATAAAAACTGTCTGACATTAATAGGTAGAAAAGTTACTGGTAAGTTTGGGGTTGATATGTTACATTTTTAGTCCACCTTTAAACAAGTAGAGCTCCAGTGGCTTCAGTAGTTCTGATTTATGCTAGTATAAATGAGAGAAGAATCTACCCAGATGTCTTCCTGCATGCCTGTAATAAATCCTGCAGGCTATTGGTGCTATATAAATAACATAGTAGGGTTGGGATAAATTGCCAGACAGAGGGTTACATATAAATATTGTCAGAATTGGGGTTTATGGGGTGATTTTTGTGACAAGGCTTACAAATAATGTTGCCACACACAACTTTTTCACAAATTATTCAGGAACAGGATGAAATTGCCGAAGCCAGAAGAACTCGGGGTTCAAGTGAAACTTCTAAGCAGTTTGTGGAAAAATGCAGATTTATTTTCAAGTTGTAATTTTTGTATTTATCTTACCGTACAACTTTTGGGTTTTCTTCTTGTAATATTGTTTACAATGATATAAAAAAGATAACTGCCCCTTGTAGCCTTCAACTGGGAATATTTTTATTGGAGCTGTTAAAGATTCTTTGCAAATACTGCACTTAAATTTCAATAGTGGGTTGAGAGTTTAAGATTTTTTGCTCTCCTTCCATCACCGCTAACACCAACCCTGCTTAATTTGATTATTAGCTGTGGGAAGATGTCAGTGCCATTCTTAGAGCATTTAACTGTGACGATAAAATCATTGCTTTTCAGTATATCCCCAACAGGCTGCAGTGAGAGCCTTTTATTTTGTAGTTTGTTAAACTGTAAATAAACAGTTGACCTTCAAGAGTAGTTATTGGTTTTAAACCTCTTTTTTTGTTACTCATCTAGACCCAGAACCTCCTGGTTTGTTTTTTTTTTTCCCTCATGTGCATCTATTTAAGCACAATATTTCTGGAAAACTAAGTCAGTGATATGTTTTCCTGACAGCAAAAGTTAATTTGAATTTTGGGGCTTCTCCCTAAATCACAACTAACCAGCTTAACGACTAACAATCCTTAGCCCCCAGACTTTAACTAGTGTAGCCACATGGAAGACCACATCTAGTCCTTAGTATTAATTTATGACCAGCTGTCGATCTAAGTTTTCATGGATTGTTCAACGCCCACAATTTATGAATACAGCTGTTGTCTCATGGGTTCAATGAATGTTTATTTTCTTTCCTATCTTGAAGTTTGTGTTTATCCTTACTCCTATTTTTAAACAATTTTATATGTGTGAATGTTAGGATGGCTTTGGTTCTGCAACAGTTTTATTTTATGATTGTTAGAATTGATTCCAAGTAAGAAGAAATTTATAATTAATAGGCTCATTTTACTGTCTGTACATTTTGCTAATACACTTATGTTTTGCTCCAAGCTTTCTGGCATAAGTCTCTATGTATTCTTGATGGTGTGTCTTCAGAACCTCCATTAATGTTACAAAGATTTATATCTGCACGGTAAAAGGCATATACTGTGTCTACTTTTAATCCACATCTCCTAAGTGAAGTAATTCCCAGGAATCTGGAGAGGTAGAGGTAGAATAAATTCAAGTTCAAATTTCTTGCATGGTTATCATGAAGACTGTTCTTCCTTTGGGATGTAAATTTTTTTAAACCCTCATTCAATGCAGTTTTGTTCTTTCTGTTTCTTTCTATAGCTATATCCTATCATTTTGCACAAGTTCTCAGTTACACATCTGTAAAAAGATGCAAAGTCTTGTGGAATATTCATATGACTGATGGATCAGATCCCTGCTTTCAGTCACTTTCTGAAGAGCCAAGCTGAACTCCAGCTATACTCAAAGCCCATAAATAAGTTTTGTGGTCTTGTCCTGTCAAGGAAAAGTTAACATTGGTTCACAGTTTATCAGAATAATGATGAATATTTAGCAACACTGAAGGACTCTGGATTTTACTCAAGACTAAGCAGAGTGGAAAATTTTGAAATTTGCTGTATTTATCTAGGATTTGTGTTCTCCCAACTCAGACTGTATGTACTTTCATTTCTTCAGAGTACAGTTAAAATTCATGCCTACATTTTGAAATTGAGAAAACTCTGTCTGGTTAATATATTCTCTCACTTGATGAGGGAGGCTGTGATCCTTCATAAGCTGATAACACTGCTCCAAATCTGAAAGGGTGGCTATGGATGCAATCAGCTAAGTGGGTCTTTATGCTGCCTGGCATCAGCACAATCTCATTTTGTCATGGGACATAAGTGAAGTGCAGATTTCAGACTAGGAACTGAAAAATAAAAATCGTTTTGCTGTAGTAACCAGGGAAAGGGATAATTGCTGGGAGCAAGCCTGGAAAGGGCTCAGTACATTAAAATAATCTGAGACAAATTGCAAAAGTAAGATTTATACATGATCAAATACAGAAGAACATTTTATTGTTGTTTTGGATGCCTCAGTAAGAGCTGAGCTGGAAGAATAATTTCTTTGTAATGTGCTTATATTCTAACAAAATATATAATTTTCTAAAAACAGAAATTCTAACTTGAGATATCTGTTTCTGTAATAGCTGTTTAACTGAGAAGGCAGAAACTGGCACCTCTTCAGATATCACTAGGAGAAAAAATATGAAACTGTGAAGATATTCTATTGCTGTGTGACAGGTTTGAAAAGTAGTCTTTTAAATACAAACAATCCATCAAATTAATTCTTAACGGATTATTGATCATAATGCAAGGAAAGGGTATGATCTCAGTTAATCTTAGTTCTACAGTCCTAGGCACCTGCTTTCAGAAAAAAAAGAAAGAAAGAATGAGATTATTCTGAGCCATGATATGTCTCTTTTTGTGGTATCCAAGGTGGGAAAGCCATTTCCTCTGGTTTTCATTTATTAGTTTCACCTTCATCTATTTCATTATCCCCTGCATGCCCCATTAAGAAAAGGTAAAAGAGATGCAAGTCTTGGCCATGATTGTGGAGTTCTTCCACAATAGAGAAAAAGCCAAGGAATTAGGGTAAGAAAAATGAGAAATAATAGGAAAATAACAAGGTGGAAAAGAGAAAACAGTAAAGAAATAAGGAAAATAAGGAGAAAGAAGAAGTACAGGGAATAGTATAGGAGTAGTGTGCAGGGAATAGTATAGGAGACCAGATAATTCTTGAAAGAAGAAATGAAAGCATCCTAAAATGAGCCCTTAAATCTTCTGATATCCCAGATTTGATGGATATAACTTAAACATATTAAGCACAAAGGAATAATTACAATTTTCAGAATGTAAAATTGGTTCAGTATTTAAAAGCAGTTTTCTACTGCACCAAAAGTAATAACTTCAAAAGAAACTGAACTGCCTTGGAAGGTAGTTGGCAGGGGTATGCCTTTTTTTTTTTTTTTTTTTCGGTGCAGCATGGCTCTTTTAGTCCTGTCAATGTACTCCCATTTGTATTCATTATGCAGATTCCTAACAATTTTTCTTTTTAAATTTAGTATTCATGGTGTGGCTTTCTCAGCGATACTGAAATGCAATAAACAAAAGTGACTCACAAGGTCACTTGGTGCCACTCCTATGCTAATAAGCTCAGTTTCCCCCGATTTCATATGGAAGAATTGCTTTTGCTGTGAAGGTGAAGCAAATTCTGAGGGCAGAATCCCTAAGTCTTACAGCATAAGTGAGCAGAGTCTTCTCTCTTCTTTCTGATAAACCGTTGAATCCAGTTTTGTTGTTTATGCAAGTAAATATTTCTATTCCCATGAGAGCTACTTGCAAAAAAAACCCAAAAAAACCTCATTGTGTTTTTAAAACCCCTCCTTTTTAAAACTATTTTATTGAGTTTTTAACTCCCTTTAGTTTAAATGCTGCAGTAAGAAAATGTTTAAGTTGCCAGTAATGATTTACTAAGCATGTTCTGATTCTTTACGATTCAGCCTCTTCGTTAATTTATATTTATGAATATAAATGTTCATGTGTCTGAACACTAAAGAGTATTTGCTGTGAAGCATAAGTGGCTGAAAAAAGTCAGCTAGAGAAACTTTCAGCAAGTGAAACTAGATTTGTTTCTTTCATGAAGAATAAAGCCCATTCGGAATAGCCCTTCTTTATCAACAGCAGACAGTACACAAAAGTAAAGGTGTTTATCTTTGGAAATATAAGGTCATGGGAAATAGAATGAAGAAAAACTGTTCTAATTTTATACTGTCTTATCAAACTATGGACGTGTTTATGCTAGTGTTTTGTGTCTTCCAGACGAAGCAGACAGGTACAGGAAAATGAAGGAGGGACCAGAAATTTTATTTAATTCCCTAAAGTATAAATTAGTACATTAAAGACACAACAGGATATTTCAAAAATTAAATACTAATTTGAAGAGGAATATCTTGCTCAGGAAGGAGAGGAAGGGCTAAAGAATTAGCTGCTGTTCCAGGTATCAGAGATGCACATGCTTGTTTTCCAGTTATCACAGATGGAGGCTGAAAATATCTAAAAACACTCAACATTGTCAGCTTTAGGTATCAGCTGGATGGGGCTTTCCACACAGAAGTGCAAAGTCATTCAGAACACAGGCTTCAATACAAAAGTAAATGAAGACATCCCTTTGGAGGGACATGCTTTGGGACTCAGGATGAAATTCAGTACCTAATCTGAATTTAGCATTTTAGAATGCTGCTCATAAAGTTCTCTAGCTGGACCTCCAAAAGAGTGAGAACAGTCCACTTGTGTCAAGTCATATCTTTAGAGTCATAAAGATATCTCAAAACCCTGCCATGTCTAAAGTGAGCTGAAATTCTTCTGAACTCCTTATTTCTCACAGGAGAAGTGGAAATAAAGAGATGGAGGAGTTCTAGGTGTGCAGCACATCTACCATGGAGAGAGCTTCAGTAATGCAGAGTAGGTGGTGACTTGCACAAGCATGGCGGCCAGGAGGTAACAGAGTCCAGAACTTTTAGGACAATAAGGAGCATTAACAGAAATTCAAAATAATGAATTTAGGAAAAAAATATGTCACTCACCTTGAAAAACTGGCTGATGAGCTCTCTTAGGAAGAGGTTCCAAGACAAAATAATAGTGATGATGATGACAGTTAGAATGTTTCTATAAGAAAATGCCAGTTCCAGAAGTTTCAAGTGGAAACAATTTCATTAAGAAGGAAAAAACCAAAAGAATAACAAGAGATTAACTTGGCCAACACATATATTGTCTAAATATACTTCAAGTAAAAGAGTGAAGATTAGGAAGGACAGAAATACAGCAGTTTACATGAAGAAAAGCAAAAAAGTCAAGGTTCTGTGCTGATGTCAGCAAAGGATGTGAAGTGTATGTAATGAAATATTGTCCATGCATAATATAGAGAGTGAAGAAACAAAGAGAAATAAAGGATCATGCTGCTTCTTCCAAGAGAAGGAAAATTATTGGCTAAAGTTACTGAGTAAGTGGAGGTTCCTAATGCCTTTCTACATTTGTTTTCACCAAAATGGTCACCTATGATCAGATGGCTGAAACAAGTAGAAATAGTGATGTAAGTATAAGATCTTTAGTCACAGTAAGTATAGGATACGTTGCAGTGTACTTATATGAATTAGATATTTTCAGATCATTTGGAGTGGTAATTGAGATGGCTAATGATATCCCCAAGACATTAGCAATTACCTTATAGAACCCATGTAAATGAGCAAGCCCTTAAATGCAAAATAAATAAATAAATCATTGTGAGATTATTTAATTTCCTTTAAAACTTCACAGTTCACTTCTTTCTCTCAGGTCATTCTTCTCTATCCCTCCTCCCAGATCATCAATTGCCCCTCTGCTGAATGTGTGGAGCATTAGGATAAATCCAAATGGATCTTAATTAACAAAAAATGTAAAGGTTTAAGACCTATTTCTGTCCACATGCACAGAAATATTCTTGTGTCTCAATCATCACCAAGTTTTTACCCTTTTGGATCATGATAATTTAAAGAAGTGGTAGAGGTGTAAATATTACATCTACAATGGAGAAAAAACTCTGTATTCACATTTTAGTTTACTGTTCCATGGGAACAAGTCTCAGTTAATCTGAATGGCAGCAAATGAGTGGGAACACAAAGCAGGGTGACACAGTGCTACAGGAGGTTAATCTGTGGGTGGGCAGAGATTTGGGCACAGTTTTGGCTTAAATTGATGATGCTAGAGCTCATCTGCCAGAGCCTGAAATTACTTCCCAAGGTGCAAAGTAGCGTATTATCAGCTTTTAGAATGATTCATTTTTCTGAATTCTTTTAAACATGAATCTGTCTGGAAAGGAAGGCTGATTACTCAGTTCCTCCCTGCACCAAGTTCAGTCTTTTGTCCACAGTTCAATACAGACAGGGAAGTGACTAACTTGTCATTTTTCTTTTACAAACAGCTGCTGGGGTATAATTGGTAAGAGAGAAAATGAACAACCATCTACAATTTCTAAAGTCTTGAGGCAGGGGAGAAAAAAAAAAAACAAACCCTGCAAACTCAAATCAATCAAGATGAAACAGGAGAAACTGCAAAGCAATGCAAAAGTGAGGGAGAATTTGAAAATTATTTCTTTATAAAGAAAGGAAGAAAAAAAGTAGAGAAACTGGAAAAGAACAAATACAGGGAAAATAGGATGAGTTCTAAAATGAGCTATCATTACTTTTTTAAGTTAATAATTGAGAAGAAATGCCTTTGGTTACATATATGCACAAAAACAGAGCCACAGCGAAAGCAACTAGAGATTCAACTGGCAGCTCCTTGAGCACATAAGTATAGTTTCAGGACCTAGTTGCTGCCGTTTGCCTCCCAGTAAGAATTTTAAGCTCACACACAGTGTATTACTTTGGTGGTTGGGTGCCTTATTGCTTACATCTGACCAATCAGCTCACACAAATGAGAGCTTGGGAACCATTGATTTCTTGGAACATCTTTGCAATAGTGTCTTGTTACCCTTACTACAGCCTTTGAGAGAAATTTTCACAGATGCTGCTGATGACTAGTGCAGCATCATGTAGACGGATTGTCATGAAGCAGGTAATTGAATATAACTTGCTACAGCTTTGGCCAAATCAGATCCGGCTGAATCATTTTCTCCCTTAGGGATGAAAAAAGGTAAGATTTGGTTGCAACAGTAATTTCAATTGTACCCAAATGCACTTGCAGATGTGTTATACATGACACTGTTGTGGGTCAGCTCTGATAGGCAGCTAAACTCACACAGCTGTGTGCTCCGTACTCTGCTCCTCATCTGGTGGCAGAGAATCAGAAGGAGAAAAGTGAGAAAACCCATGGGTTGAATTAAAAGCAATTTAATGGGTAAAGTAAAAGCTGCATGTGCAAGCAAATCTGGAAATAGAATTCATTCACCTCTTCCCATGGGCAGGCAGGTGTTCAACATCCCCAGGAGAGCAGCGTTCCAGCACTTGTCATGGTGACTTGAGAAAACAAACACCATCACTCTGACAAAGTTCCTCTGCCCTTTCTTTTGTCTCCCAGCTTTAATTCTTGATTATAAAGTCATACAGTATTGGATATTCCTTGGGTCAGTTGGGGCCAGCTGGCATAGCTCTGCCCCCCACCCAGTTTTTTGACACAGCCCATCCTCCTTTTTGGTGGGGTGATGTGAGAGGCAGAAAAGGCCTTGGTGGTGTGCTAATGCCGCTCTCAATAGAGTGTTGTCAACCCTGTTTTGACCACAAACACAAAACATAGAACTGTACAAGATTGTACGGAGAAAATTATTCTAGCCAAATTCAGAGCCAGTACATATACAGTGTATCAGTGCAGTAAGTTGGTTTAATTTCATTATGTACAGAAATGAAGTAAATTAGCAATTGCAACCTATGTGCTTCACATTGACTTAGGGACAAATGTAAAATTATACATGTATAGTCATTATCCATTTAAGATGTTCAGAGAAATAACGCCTTGATGTGATGGTGATGATCTGTAATCAATTTACCATTAAGATTTTATCTTATTTACAAAACTGGACACTGTCCTGAACAACTTGCCCTGGCTGACCATGCTTGAGATGGTTTAGAATAGATTCTTTCCAGAGGCCCCTTTCTCAATCTGTGTTCTGTTATCATAACTAGATACAGACCTCATCTGCAATAAGCCCTTTCTAATAAAAAAGAGAGCAAAGAAAACTTTCTTTTCTCTTTTACTTTATTGCCACCTCATCCAAAACCTCCTTTTGTAATATCTCTTGGCCATTTCTCCCTTAAAAGCTCAGTAATAATGTGGGGTTTCAAAGAATTTCTTTTAACCTTTTTCTTTTCTTTTCTTTTTTTCCTTCAGAGTGGAATGAAGGACACACTAAAACATGAATCTACCAGTTCCAATACAGATCTGAACTTCTTGAAGTTAAGCTATATTTCGATGTAGATTTTGACAGATGTTTTGGAGAGGGAGGTCTTGGGGGGTAGAGTCAAGTAAGCAAAAGACAAGGAATGGATACATTGAAGACAAATTATTGCTCTGTCCTTTAAGAAAGGCAAAATAACATCTCTTCATTGTTTTTTATCAATGCCTGGACACAGAAGTTGAGTGCACACTAAGGATATTTGCCAAAAGTACTAAATTAGGAGGAGCTGTTCATTCCTCAAAGGTAGGGAGTCCTTACAGAGATTTTGATAAATACAAGTGCTGGGCAATCCCCAATAATATGAAATTTTAACTGGTAGAAATGCTGGATTCTGCACATGGAATGCTGTAATTCTGGATTATAGTACGGTTGAGGGACAACAGGCAGGAATGCAGTCTGGCAGAATTTATCTGGGGGTTTGTGCTGGTGTTAAGTTCAACAAGAGCTAAAAATGTGTCCTGATGGCCAAAAGGGCCAAGTGAATCTCGGGGCAAATATAAGCACAGTTGAGAGAAGTGATTGTCCCACTGTACTCAGCATTGGTGCAGCCTCCTCAAGAATTCTATGCAATATTGGGGCCCACAAAATATACACCTGGTGATTTTTTTTTTTTTTTACTTTAATGAGAAATATAATTCAGTGTTTTTCCTCATGAAGAAAAAGAGACTTAGCCAATTACTAGAGTGAGGTTTTACTATTTACATGGTTTCCACAGAGTCAGCTGGGCTTAACCTTTGTGGTTGAGAAAAAAGACAGAAAACAATGTTTATAACCACATATCTAATTCAGTTTACAGTAAAAATTTTTGTAAACTGCAAAAAAATACTATTTCTACATTTTCTATGTCTGCATCTACATGAGACCTTTCTCCTGCTGAGCCAGAAATTATGACAGTAAAACAGCATGGGCTTATGAAATTAAATAAGTGGTTTGAGCTGCAATTAATTCCTTTATCTACAAATTACTTCTAGGCTTTAAAAAATGCAGATTGTCAAATTCTTTCTCTTTGGCTAAAATTAGACTCCTACTTTAGTAAGTTCTGAGCCCTTAAAGATCAACTTCAAAACCTGGCTTTCTCAATACTTGGCTTTTCCACATACATTACTGCAAATATTATCCTTAAATCTCACATGTGTGATGGAATTAGCGATTATCAATGGTTATGTCTAGGCAGAGTTTTGCAAAGGAGAGCCTCATATGCTCCATCTACATATTAAAGAAATGCAAGTTTGCTCTTTTTCTGAGTCAAACCAGAGCCTTGAGAGCACAAATTGTGAGGTGTTAGTCCAAGCAAATAGTCCTCCTTGGGAGCTTTAGGATTGAACTGTATGGCATATTCAAAGCCCAGAAACGCCTGTGTGCTGGGCTGCACCCAAAGCCCCGTGGGCAGCAGGGCAGGGAGGGGATTCTGCCCCTCTGCCCCGCTCTGCTGAGACCCCACCTGCAGGGCTGCACCCAGCTCTGGGGGCCCAGCACAGCAAGGACAGGGACCTGCTGGAGCCAGGCCAGAGGAGGCACCAAGGGCATCAGAGGGATGGGGCAGCTCTGCTGTGAGGAAAGGCTGAGAGATTTGGGGTTGTTCAGCCTGGAATAGAGCAGGTTTTGGCGTGACCTAATTGTGACCTTCCAGTACCTGAAGGGAGCCCACAGGAAAGATGGAGAGAGACTATTTACAGGGTCCTGGACAAGGGGGAATGGCTTCCAACTGAAAGTAAGTTTGCATTAGATATATGGAAAAAAATTCCCCCCTGTGAGGGTGAAAAGGTACTGTTGCCTGAGAAGTTGTGTGTCTCTGTTGCTCAGATAAGCTATGTCTGTCCCATCCCTAGAAGTGTTAAAGGCCAGGTTGAATGGGGCTCTGAATAACCTGGTCTAGTGGAAGGTGTCCCTGCCCATCTTAAAGATGACCTCTAAGATCCCTCCCAACCCAAACCACTCTATTATCTTATGATTTTATGTTTTTTTGGATAGCAAATATTCTACTAGAGTGGAGTTAGGATAGATAAATATTGTACCAAAATTACTTTTATATTCACAGATACATTGATCTGTGTGCACCAGTAGCAAGACTACCCTACCCCATGCAACGCTAAGCAATGTTTGGCTCTTGTGAGAAGTTAAAACTAAAAATATATTATTCGATACTGTGCTTTATTTATTATTACAATAATCTATCCATATAAATACATTTATTAAGTTTTTTCAGTAATTAAATATTGACATAAGAAATGCAAAGGTGTAATGTTGCTTTAGGAAACTATGCATAACGTGAATTGAATTCACTCTTGTGTCTAGATTTACTCCGTAGTAAGTAAAAAGGATCTTCTCTAACAAGTGATTACTAACCAGAGTCATTGTGAAAGTGTCTTGCCTTACCTTTTAAAGAAGTTTCCTTTGTCCACAGTCTATGAAAATGCTTCTTTTTTATGTCAAAGACAGCTTGTCCTAAGCTAAACAGACAGCCATAACAAAGAAGCTGGTTAACCCTTATCTCCCACTGTTTCATAGTCTCCTCAAAGGAGCATTCAAAGTCTGCTTATTTGTATATTGAGAATGTTCACAATAAATATACTCCAATTCCATAATATGTAAGGGAGAATTTTGTGAGAACATCCTTAAGCTTCAGCACTTAAATTCCTTGCTGGAATATAACCTATCAGTACTTCCAAGGTCAGGGTCTGAGCTCCAGTTGATCCATAAATGCATCCCAGAAGTTGTAGGTCTCAGAGGCTCAAGAGGTGGCATGTTACCAGAAGGCTGAAAATTAGACAGCCTTGGACACATTTGTACAGTACAATAACTAGAAGAAGTCTAAATCTACTAGAAACATTTTAATGTTGTCACTTTTATCAGGAAGAGCTAAAGAAAGCCTTGAACAGTAACCCTCCTTTAACGCTGCAAAGGCACAAGGATAAACAGCTTTCTAAGGAAAAAAATAAAAACTAGCATAAAGCAAAGAAAACATACCTCTGGGTTTGGTAATTCCTCCTAGGAAGAGGTCATTTCCAGCAAGAATATAACAATAGAAATCATATTTTGTACACAAAGAAAACTTGCCTGTGGCTATTACTTTATTTAAGTAGGTTTTATGAAATATAAATGTCATGGTTCAAATCCTAAGAGACTGAGAAACTTGTGAGTAACCATCCATTCAGTCTTGCCTTGAAAGCCATTCCTTTAAGCAGAGTTGGCAGAAAATGAGTCAATAAAATCTCAGTATGTGACATTTAATCTCTGCCACAGACCACAATCTTGAGATCACTTACAACTCTTTTTTTCCTGATGAGTTACTAGAATAGCTGCAGAAATATCTTCTTACTTCTTTTGTACTGGGGAAAGTAATCCTGCGCCAACCTCACATGGGCTGATGTCCTGGCATATCTCTAAAAACATCAGAAACTTGTTGTATAGCACTCTGCTACTTACCACTTCAAAGTGATTGGTTATGCTGGACATAACCAATGATTCAGGAATAAACCACATGCTGTAATTCCAGTTACATTTTTTTTTTCACAGACTTTTACAAGTTAGTGAAAATGTAAATTATTTCAAACATAAAAAAATATTCGTGCTGAGGCTTGGATATTTTCTATTTCAGTGTGAAGGAAGTTTTCCTTCACAGGAAAGGAAGATCTGACTATGGCTTTGACAAGCAGGAAGATAATTTTTGTCTGAGTAATTTCAAAGAGACACCAGCATCTCCAAAACAGAATAGGGCAAACAAAATGCAGTCTCAGGAAGAATTAACCAGGTAGTTTGTATAAATGAATAGTGTCATAAATTAATATGGTGAAGAGGTTGTAGATTCTGACTGGTAACACGGATGGATTTGGAACATAATGGGACTAAGATTTCCCCAGGTTAATAGTGTGTTTCAAAACTGAATTTTCAGCTAGGAGTGCTCTGACCAGAGACCTGGTCTGTCAGCTGAATTGGATAGATGGAAAAAATTGGAGCTGATGATGCACACCATTTCTCTCTTATGCTGCAAGTTTTCAACTATTTTATTTTAGCCTTGATGAAACCCTGAAAAACAGGATACTGGATGTTCTTGGAAATAGTGTCTACAATTGCAAATTAAAAGATATGTTGTTAATATGTTAATATTTTCCCGTTGTAATTTTACCCCTTGTCATCCAGAAACCTCTGAAACAACTTATAGGTACTTTACAGGAGACAATGCATCAGCAAAAGATGTTTTGTCACTAGACATCCTGACGTGAACATTCTATTTCAGAAGTTAGGGGAGTTTAATTGTATAGAGACAGGACTTTGATCTTTGTCTGGCTCAGCACTGCAAAGAAAAAACATTTTATTGGCAAAGATGTAGCTTCAGAGACTGGACTACAAATATGTGTTTGTATTTAAAAACTTACAAGGTGTTTTTCCACCTATCCTCACAAATGCTTTTGAAAGCTGCTGTCTCAGTGGTGGTAAAGTGAACTTAGGCATAAGCTCTGTTACATATGCAAAGCAGGAGGGATGCAACCTGTACCCTGAGAATCTGAAAGCCCATGTCCCAGTTGAATAATGGAGCAGGATTTGTACAAATTAATCTGCTTTATAGTTTATTCCCTGTGACATTAGGCATTTTAAAGTCTTAGGGGAATGTTTTTGACAAATTCTACCCACAGCACACAGGTCAGAGAGATGTGTTTCACTTCCACACATTTACTTATCTAATCCAACATATGTTTAAGCATCCTAATCTAGCACACTTTGGCATTCTTCTGCTGTTACTGTAAGAAAAGGGAAACTCAAGTCCTATATACAGCATCTATTTAATCTTTAAAATGCACATACAAAATTTCGATTGTACAGGTATACTTCATCCACAGAGTACGCATTCACTCATTTCTCCCAAATTTTAATGCTGAAAACTCTTGTCACATGATTTTACTTAAAACTCATTAAAGACTGGTCTGGGTCCATAGACACCTTGCCAAATTAGCATTATGTGCTTTAGCTCATAGCTTTGTTGGGTTTTTTTATTATTTGTTTTTGTTTATTTGAGGGTTTTTGGTGGTTTTTTGGAAGGGGAGGGGGGGGTTTTGCAGGCAAATTACAACCAGTGAGAGATAGTGGTGCTGTGATTTTGCACTGAGTGGATATAATATTAGCTGTTTCTTCATTGTGGAACCCTTTGGAGGTGAATCCATTTTTAGACCAGTATTTAAATTTCAATCTGTCTTGGCCATATCTACAGATAATAAAAAGACTAGAATATTTGACAAATATGAATGTTATTGCATTAATTTTTATAACTTTAGAGAAGTCCCATGAATGTAAAAAAAGGTCCATATATATCCTTTTTTGTGATAGGCCATCACTAGAAATAACATAATGATGTTAATTTTCTAATCACTGTCGCATATGTATGAAGCATAGCAATTGATAATGTCAGCAATTTCAGTGGAAATATGTGTCAATTAAATTCACTTGGTATGTATGAGAAACAACCACTTATATTATAGCACTTGGAAAAAATTAATGTCATCTTAATTGCCCTGGTGAATTTGAAAAATATAATCCCTAGGTTATGCACTTAAAAATGATGACATTTATTTAACTCATTAGAATATTATTTTTTTTAAAAAAAAGATTGCTTTTAGGTTGAAAGTACCATGAAAAAATCTTTCTACACATACTCAGAAGTAACAAAGATTTGACATTGCACAATGATTAGGTTCTAGAGTGCTTCAGTGGTGTTTCACTTGACGTGCAAAGGAGATTTATGTTACTACAAATACTCTTGTATTACATTTTACCATAGGGAAGAATAACGTTTATTGGGATTTCCTTCCAAAGAGACAGCATTTCTCCTTTTACAACAGGAAACTGTTTTTAAGAGTCAGTGGAATTAACCTGTTCAGGAAAACTGTGATGGTCAAGCTCCCCTTGAACTAAATGCCTAACTGTCTTTTGGCTTACTTGGATGGAAATAATGAACAATGTAAGCATTAAAAAGGCATAGAGAAGAGTACTTTTGATGCTTCTTCTGTTGACTGAAAACCGGAAATGGCAGGATAAGAGGATCAGAAAGACAGGCATGCTACAAAGATTAGTTTTGTAGAATATTATCTGTCTACAGTGTGAAATTAGGAACTAAAAGACAAATCTATTTGTCTCACCCAGAGCAGTTGCTTTCAATCAAAAAAGTCACATTAGTGTACAGACTTTAAGGATCATGTGTTCACCTTCCACTGCTGAGCAGCTGAAATGAATAGCTGAAATGCCAACTGAGCCCTCACAAGTCTTATTGGCTTCACATTGAGTTGTAAGTGCTTGTCATTTCCCAGATTCAGATCTTTCAGGCATAAAGCTCCCAAGAGAATCAATGCTTTCTCTGTGTCTGGACTACAAGGAACTTCACACTACTATCTTTGATTTGTATCTGTAGATATTCATGGTTTTATTATGGAGAAGGCAACTTGTATTCATGTCCCACAGCCCCAGTGTTTTCAGTCCAGGCAACTTCTTGGGCACACTGTAGCTCTTTCCAGCCTCATTCAGCTGTTTTAAAATCCTGTGTAAACATGGGATAGGCAATGATTAGTGTAGCTCCATGAAAAAGGATATGAAAACCAACCCCTTTGTCCTGTACTATAGATACTTGCAGAGTCACAACACATGTGAAGAGCTGCTCAAAACTGAGAAGAAAATAAGTGAATTCACTTCCATGGTATCAGGGCTTTTAGGGAGGTAAGATTGTCCAAATAAGGAATGACATTCTGGACCACTGAGATTATTTTTCCGAGTTATTTGACGCTGGTCCACAGTTGCTTATATGCTAGAACACTCTACTTCAGCCCAGAGCCTCTGCAGAAGTGAACAGGGCAGGTTGTTCAAGCCAGAAGTTACTGCCAGTGACTAATAACCCTTCATTTTTCAGCGGCAGAAAACGTGGAACTCTATTACTTTCTAAAACTGAAAAGTACATGTGCTGAGGTTTTACCCTTCCCCCCTCAAGGGGAAAGAAGTGGAAAGGAGGCATCTGAGGCCACTTTGCTCATGTGCAATTTATTGTGCATGTTGAGAAAGCACCCAGCTTTGTGTAGTGGGAATTCTCTAAAGTAAAATGTATTGCACTGTTTCCAGTTCAAATGAAACCTCT
The DNA here is from genome assembly GCA_013397315.1 of Donacobius atricapilla. Lineage (NCBI taxonomy): Eukaryota > Metazoa > Chordata > Aves > Passeriformes > Mimidae > Donacobius > Donacobius atricapilla. Next base: position 140,012 of record WBMY01004152.1, on the reverse strand, counting down.
TTATTGTCTATTTTATTCCATATCTCCTTAGCAAAACATTCTGAGCACATAGCCAAATCTTAAATTGCAAAAGAGATCAGAGGCAAAATTGCAAAAGAGATGTAGGCAAAATGCTTTTAGAATACAGCAGTGGTTGACTCCCCATCCAAGATCAGTACATGTAGCATTCATTTTAAAATAAAGCAAAATTACAGCATTAAAAAAACCCAGAAAAATACCCCAGAGCTGTGGTTTGGAAAAACTGAGAACTCCCACAGAGAACATCATTTCACATCAGATCAGAGTGAGTTAACAGGGAACATAATGCTGAACATAACCAGAAACCTCTGAAAGTGAATCCCATTTTGGCAATAACTGTTTCTAATAGGAAAAGGAGGATTGAGCAAGACAGCCTTTATTAAGTGGCCTAATGTCTTAATACTGCGGCCTTTTAGTTTTCTGACATCTACCCACTGCAGTTCTATTCCACCGTATCCAAAACACTGGGGGGTTCAAGGCGCTGAGCTCGTGTTGCATAATTTAAGCTGCTGACTGAATATTCGCCTGACCCTACTGCAGTCAGAGTCCAGCAGGCTGGAATTTCCATACAACACAAGAAATACTGTACAAGATATCTCTGTTCTTAAAGTTCAACATTTTCTAACAGGGTAAATTTGTGTGTAGCAGATAGCTATAGATTGATTCTAGAGGTGATATTTCATGTCTATATTATTTTGCTTCTTAGATTTCAGTATCAAATTACTAAACATTAAAAAAAATTGTTTTCATTTATGATAGCAAAAATGAGCTGAGAAAATACCACTTCTTGAATCAGTTTTGATCAAGAAATTTTATTTATGAAGCTTAAAAGTATAATTTAACTCAGTTGAAGAAAAGTTTTTCTTTTTCCCTGACATGAACATATACTTTATCATCAGTAATATTGGATGTGAAGGGGTTTTTTTTCTGTTCCCAGAAATTTTGTAAAGTCCAGAGTATTATTTAATAATAGCAACATTTTCAAGTGAAAATTGGAGGTTTTTTCCTTCTTTTAATTAAATACAATTTTTTTTTTCTAGTCTTGTCTCAAAAGCCAGCTAATAGAATGAGTCCTGGTAGTATAGAAGGGTTAGCTAGCACAGACCATTAAAGTGATGGCACAAAAACCACAGTGCAATATTTTCAACTACTGAAAAAAAGGAAAAGAGAAAAATTTCATTTATTATAACAAATAAAAAGAGAAGTTCATTATAGCTTTCTGGATGAAAATATTTATACTATGATCTAACTACAGCAAATATGTTTTTAAACTAAAGCTTTTTTCCCCCAGAATCAGTTGATGAACATTTAGTCAAATCGAGGGCTAGTCCTGAGAATTATTGTGGTGAATATGGCATCTTTGTCTCCATAGCATCAAATATCTGAGAGTGGATTCCGTGATCCCTAAAACCCTTTTTGTGTTTTGAAATGCTAAATACCAGAGGAATTGTGCCGAATCTGATTGCTCCTCCAGTTTGTCCTTTGTGAACTAACTCCTGTTTTGCTATTAGACTCTCATGCTGAGCAGTCAAAGAGGCTCTCAGGGTGTAATGCAACATTGCTCTTTGAATTGCAGTGGGAGATACTGGGAATATTCCTATTAATCAGCTCCCAAATCAGCACTTTGCTTGTTTCTATTGGTGTGCTTTCCTCTCATCTTGTAATTTATTTTCCTGCAGCCTTATTGTCAATCACTTACCCAGATTGGGATAATTTATCAAATACTTCAAAAGACTGCAGGTTTTCAGGCTTTCAATGGATTTTTTATTTACATGAAAACTTGAGCGTGCCTTATTGAGCAGGCTCATGTATATCCACAGATAAGTTTTTATGCTTTATTTTTTGTTTTGTTTTCTACATTGAGCAAAGATTTTCAGGCACATTGTAGAAAATTTTAGATGGTCTCATTACATAATAACATAAAAATTACAATGCTGGAACTCTGATCTCTAATTCAGTTTTCAGCAGATTGTTTTTAAAATGGAGTTTTTAACCAAAGACCTTCAAAATGCTTTCAAAATTATGTCTCCTTGAAAATATTAGCTCCAGCCTAACTGTCCAAAAACTCTAAACTGATTATTTCTTGCATGTTTTAAAACTTCTTTTTGCTGCCCATTTCCTTCGCCTTTGCCAAAATACAACAGATACTGACTGTGACAGTGCTTTCCAAGCACCAATGTGTACAGACAGCCTGGGAAGCTCTCCCAAGGAAATCTTACTTTGGAAATACCACAGATTCTAACTTCTAGTGCTGGACTTGATCCTGAAATAGTAAATGCTCGACAGTTTGGCCAGGGTCAAATGTTAAACTCTTAAAACCTGTGAACTCTTAAGCATCAAATTTCAACCTAGCATGTGAACTCCTGATAAAACATCCAACCAAACAACCAACAGAAAATCCTCAAACCAAACACAAAACAAAAAACCTCAAGCAAGCAAACAGAAACAAACAAACAAAATGAACAAAACAAACAAACAAACAAACAAACAAACAAAAAACCCACAAAAAAAACACCAACCAACCAAGCAAAAAAAGAAAACCCTAATCCAAAGTCTATTCAAAATTCAGAAATCATTGCTACTCTACAGCAGCCATTTAATCAGGTTATTCAGGCAGATGTCAGCCAAAAATCCCTTTTCTTTGTTCATATCACATGGCAACTCCAGTCATCCATCTCTGCCAGACTGAAGTTCTAACTCTGCATTTAGAGTAAGCTCCTGCTTACTGACTCTTCCTGTACAGACATGAATATGTGTGTCTATGGAGGGAGATGGGGGATCTGAAAGAGAGATGACTTCTGGGATCATGTCAAGTAGAGAGGATGGGGTGATTTAAAAGGCAATTATTAAATTTATAATGTCTTTAGGCCATGCTTCAGTTTTGTGCAGGTGGATATGTTGTTAATTCCTATTGTCAGGCAGCAGAAAAGGTGCTTCTTAGAAAGGTTAAGGTGAGCCCAGAAAGACTGATGAAAATCACATTCTTTATGTCTGGAAGGTCATTTTGGAAAGAGTAACAAGATAACTCTGTCTTGTAATGTTAGAGCTATAATAAAGTGCTTTCTGTATCTAAAAATCCACTTTATAAGCTCTGCAGACAGGCACCAAGTTTCCACTAGTGATTCTGAGCTTAAGGCTCAACTGTTCTAGCCTCTTGCTTCATTAGTGCACTCTGCAGCAGGACTGTAAAATAGTCCTTCTTGCCAGAACTGAAACAGGTCACTGAAATCAGAGCAGCTCTCTGATGCTGGGGGTCTTCCCATGACTCAGCTTGAGCAGCAGTGTTGTCATGGAGTGGCTTTTTTTTTTCCAAATGGAGACTTTTTTTTATCCTTTTCCCCTTAAAATATATGTTGTGAGATTCAATAAAAACACATTAAAATAATTTGGTATGGTTAGGATGTAGGCTGACACCAGTTGCCCCCATCTCTGTCCAATTCTAGACTTCTCTGCCTTGTGTACACATAGTTTTTATGCACATCTTCAGATACAGCTTCTTTTATTCCCCTAATTTACTGTTAGACTGCTGAGCTGTCATGAAAATTACTCTCTTCAACAGGAACTGAATGAGAGAGGGAGAGGCTGGGTTTCTACATTCTGTTATCGTTGATTTGAATGATCTTTCTGTTCAAAAAAGCCCTGAAATAGTCCCAATTAATACACATATATATTTCAATAGGTTAATGGTGAATATTTCAAATATGACTAGTAGGGAAACTCTTTAAAGTAGCCCATGCTGCAAAGCATTTCCTGACAGTTTAGAGAGGAATTACAGATAAACAATTTGAAATTGGCTACAGTTTAGTCTAATACTGTTCTGTCCATGGGACTTGGATAGGTATTTTTGACAAGGTATTCTCTGTTATGTGGTTTGGGAACTTTGCATCAGAATAATGAAGATGTCCCCAGCTGGAAATAAGTATCTGCATATGGTGAATTTTTCATGTTGATCTATGTCTGGTTTTTAGTAGGAACTTTGCTGCTATAATAAAGCATACCCTTAAACAAAGTCAAAGACAAACAAACTAAAAACCACCACCACCAACAAAAACACAAAAAACCCAGCAAAAACCTCAGATTTTTTACCCTTTTTAACATAATTTGTTTGTTTTAACAAAACTAATTTTTTCTATTATATGGAACTTGACATTAGCATTGAAGAGAACAGATAACGGCAATAAGCCACAGGTTGTTTTGAAATTCAGCTGCATGTACTTATGGAAGTGACCTTTCAGAACTGATAAAAAGCTAGTGCTGAATGTTTTTGAAAATTTCAACAGAAAATAACACATCTTGTACACCAATAAATAAATGTCTGGCAAACAAACTCAAAATATATAAATGACTGTAATGTGAAATATAGAAGCCACAGACTGAATCCCTCATATAGCCTGGCAGTCTGAACCAAAGACAACTCAAAGATTAATTTGATGTACAAATTCTAGAAGGAGGACATTTAAAAAAAAATTTCTTTATTTCCTTCTCACCCTCAATTTTGAATGAACATTCTACAATCCTAGAGTTCAGAAAAAATACACATAATTATTAAGAGCCAAGACTTATGATGAAGGTTCTGGAGCCCACAGAATTTTTTAAAAAAATATTTCTGGATTTTTTCTTTATCTAGGTAGATACCTAGATCTAGGTAAATAGTTCTTTTCTTACTTCATTTCTGGTACCAGAAGTTTTGGAACTAATTTTTAACATTTCAAAAATTAAAGTTTTAAATCCTTAATTTAAAAAAAAAAATCCCCCAACATTAATACCATATTTTTTTTAGTTTATATTTCCCAAATAAAATGTTCATTTTAAACCTATGAAGTACTTTCCCATCCTTACTTGGTGATATCTTCTCTCTTTTCCTTTCCCCTCCAAATCCAAACATGATAAAACACAACAATTAGACTTCTCCACAATACAGCTTTAGTGGTGAATGCCAAAATATAACTAAAGACTTTAAAATAATCTCTAATTTTGTTACCTCTTGTATTGAACAATTTAATCTAACTTGATTGAAAATCATTTTTCTGACTCCTTCATAAAGAGAAATGCTGAATTAAATCAACTTTGACATTCAAACAGCAAGTCATGCTGTTTCCTAAATGCAGTAGGACTAAGAGGTCTGGGAAAGGCCAGGAGGGACTGCATTTGTATGAGAACAGTAAGAAATAGTTTATACCAATACCTCTATTACAGCAAACAGGGAAGAGAAAGGAATATGTTAGAGTCAATCTATAAGGGAGGAACTGATACTCTGGGAAATGATGATTTACTGAATTTAGGGAAAAAAGTATTTGTCAAACCAACAAATTATATTCTGTGTGTCATCTTACTGCACAAAATACAGTAAAAGCTTCCAATTCTGATGGATCTGTTCTTTTGTCAAGCTACAGTAAGTTCAGCAAATATTTGAGGACCATTTCAGTGGCAGGTAAAGGCAGACAGTTTGTGAAAAGCTGTGTGTCAGCAGATTTCTAATTTTGAGCAAAAACTAAGAGGAAATAACAGATGGAGTAGAAGACTTACAATGGTTATAGTGCACAAAATGTAATTTATATTTAAACAATTAAACATTTTGAATGGACTTCCTAATTAACTTCCAGTGCAAAGCAATTGCAAGTACTGTAGGAGGAGTTATCAGTAGTTTCCTGTGATTTATGAGTTGTGTATGGAAAGGTAATATTCAGAGTGGCATTGCAATAGCTACATGTGCATGTGAGGATAACACTGGATACACTTTGAAAGAATGAGTAAAAATGATCTATTAATTCTTGGAGACAGCTCATTGTTCTTGTTGCATAATTTAATTAAACTACATCCAAATATAATGGAAATCTTGCTAATTGGCTCTAGGAACTTGCTGAGCAAGACTTACACCCTATTGTTAATATTTGGGTTATTTCCTTTGAATACTTTTCTGAGCATAGAATCTACAGAGCAGCTACATTTGGGTTTCTTTGTGGGTTTCTTCTTACTAATGTTCAAAGTGCCAAGTGCTGCATCAGGAGTACAGATAATTTACCTCCACAAGTCTTCTTCTTCTTGACACAGCTTTTGCAATAAAATACTTCCACAGTCACAAAACTCAGACTAAGCACTGTAAAATAGCATGCCAGATGTTTTATGGTCCCTGTCCATTGCATCCTTTCAGTGCTGCTTTTGGTGTGTCACCTTTCCTGGCTGCTGGTGCTGCCCGGATGGCCCAGCTGTCAGCTTTCCTGATGTAATAACTTCTAAACCTCTGTGAGACTCCTCGTACTAAACATTTCTGAATATCAGTCTCTCTGCTGCTCCATCCAGTCCTTTCCCCTCTCATTATTTAACTGATGCATTTCATCTTGAGGCAAAATCCTTCTGATTCCTCAGTGCTCCAAATGCCACCAGAGCCAGATGTTTACAGTCTCAACTTAGGGTCTACAGGCTGTACATCCCCTCCAAACGTCTTCACGGACACCCTACTCTGAGAGACGAGACTGAGCTCAGTAGGGGGAAAGTGCTGAATCACACCTGTGAGGATGGTGCAGCAGAAACAGATTTTTTGGGGGTGAGAAATAAATTATCCTCTCCCCAAGTCACCTGTGGAAAACTGCAAATACAAAATCAGCTACAGCCTAAGCTTGAACATTTTCCAGGTCATTCACACTGATATAACAGACACTACCTCCTTCTTAGAGCTCTTGGAAAGAAGTGAGAGAAATTTCGGGCTGGAAAGAGTTACAAAACTGATGCGGAGAAAAAGAGAAAGAATGACAAAAAATAAAGAATTTCTTCAATAAAGAATTTCACTAAAACCTTGCATGCCCAGTGGAATATAGTCGAGAATTAATGTCATGGTATTCTCCTTCCTTCTTTTCCTCTACCCTAGCCTGGAAATCTGTGGCATCTAGGCTTTTTACATGCATAGATGTATGTATAAAAGTGAAACCATTTTACACACATACACACACACACACTCTATAACATTATATAAAATTTTATAATGTGGCCTTATGATTTATATTATGATGGTACATTCATATCTCGCATCTAAATTATAACCAAGCTTCAAGGGTGGTGTGCCAGGACAAATGCAATGAACACTGGGTCAAAGAAAAGAAATGAAAATGTATCTCCTTTCTACAACAATAAAATTCAAGTACACATGTATATAATTCAGGATGTCTGGGGATTTGAACAGTGGCCACATTCCTATTTCAGAAGTAGCTCCTTGCTTTCCTCATGGTCTTGTCTACAACACACATATCTTCACCCATACTGTCTATCACACACAGTTCTATGCACATTAAATTAGTAGTCTGAATATTATTCTACTAAGCTGTCAAGGTTACATTCCCACTGTGATTAGTAGTGAGTTTTAATGATGAATAAACTTTTACTGATTGGTGTTTACAACCATGGGGACAGTGGTGTCATTCTGTACTTAGACTTTCAAAACATCACTTATCTTTTCGTGCCTCCACTTTTGGTGGTCCTAGTTCCCAATGCCAGTTCTCACTGAATAGCCTCCGAGCTGCAGTTACCTGGCAACAAACATTTTTTTCAAATAGTCTAATAACAACCACACTCATGTTGTAGGACCCTGGAGCATTTGACTGTGGAAAAAATATTGATCCGTGAGAAGATAGATGTGCATAAAGTTATTTGCTTGTATTAATATCTTTTAGTTAGGACATTGGTACATTATCAAAATTGGTTCAGAGCTATCAGTCCCCTCTTCCATACAATCTGTTCACAATACTGTCATGGGTACTGACACAATCCTGAACCTGCCACGTCTCATTATTGCCACTGGTCCCTTGATAAAGGAGAGCATTTTGAAATGCTCTAGGCTTCTGATGTTGGGTATTTCTTCTAAATTTTTTTTAAAAATTACTAGTCATGACTAATTTTGCTGAAATGCACAAACATGTTTCCATAAATATAAAAACATTTTTAAAGTGATGATAAAAACATTTGCATCATGCATGATGGAATTGCATGGAATACCACACATAATAAAGTTCTTAAGAATTAGATTCTGATTTTTCAAAATTCAACTCAACATCTATATTTACCTTTCCATATACATATTCTGAAGTGGTGATGAGAATCCTGATTTTGCATTTGATATGTAGGGTAAAAATCCTGTTTTTATAGATTTTGTGATTTCTTACAGGCATCCTTGAGTTCTCCAGGTTTGCAGGAGTCAGTGGAAAATGAATGCCCTACAACTTCTTGTTCAGCCATGGACTGACAGCAAGAGCTTGTGCTGGAAGTCTTTCCACCAACTGGATCAACTTGTTCAGCTTTAAGCTTCATGGGGAGGGCAGGCAAAGGGATCATAAGGGGTAATTTGCTTCTCCCTTAAATGTGTATTCAATTATACAGTCAACACAGAAACCTCTGTGTTTGATTAGGCTTTTCTGAGCTGCAGAATCCCTACCAGAATGCTCTTCCTTTTATTGTGACATGGAATATCCTGCAGCTTTTTTTCATAGTTGTCTTGTCCACTGATTACAGGTTTGATTCATTATGACTACCTTTCTTCTCTTTGTTTTCTTTTTTTTTCTTCCTTCTATTTTTTTTTTCTTTATTTTAATAAACTACATTAAATAACTAGAGTTTCCTGCAGTTAGTACATATAGCTTTCTATTGATTTATGCCTAAAATTTTTCCCCATTTAACTGCAAATATTCAAATTACAGCTTCCTCAAAATATGATTTATACATAACAAAGTTGCATCTATTGCCAGACATTTTCAGATATCCAGAAGTACCACTTCCATTTTTATCATCTCTATCCTAGGTTTCAATAAAATCCTGTATTATTTTTAAGGTTTTGTGCTCTAATTTAAAGACCTTCTACAGTGGACAAAGACCAATATATCTCTCAGAAATTTTTAATCAATCTTCTCCTTACTTTTCTTAAGGGCAGTACTTACATGACTATCTAGTTTATAATACAATTGGAAGTATTTTGATGCTATGTCTCTAAGCAACTGGGGCTGGTGACTGAGGAAAAGTAGTTGCAATTTTATTTGAGTTGATCGGTGTTTCTGAGCAATTAGGTTTATAGAAATCTGTAATTTGTGGTGATTTAAAGAGCTTTTAAAAATTGTATTATAACTAAGCCTATTGCCTGTGTATAGAAAAAAAATAGTGGGAAAAGTTTGTGGTCATTCTCCTCTGCCTAAAGGGCATGAGCAATGAAGTGAGTGTTGATGAGGTATCTAGGGATGAGACACAGGGAATTCTTCAGATAAGCACACACTGCTTCCAGAGTTTAGTGCTAAACCATTTTATACAGCTTGAAGGCAAAGAAAGTCTGTCCATCTCACAAGCCACTTAGGAATGCTTTCCACTTCAGTGAAAATCATTATGTATATGAGAAAGAGTAACTTCAAAACACCCCCAAACCCCCCAAAACAGCAAAAATAAAGTCTAGTTCTGTTCTTTGTAATTAAATAAATGTAATTGCAGTATTAAATTTTTGCACAGGCTTGGGTTTGTTTGAAGGCCATTCCTGAATTCTGTCCGTAATTCTTGATGTAAACATTATGCATGTTCTTATCTGGTACTTTGAATGTTTCACGGATACAAAATCGATTTTGTCAATGTTGCAAAGGACAGAACATCAGATCCCAGCATACTTGAATGTTGTACAGTCCATTGATGAAATTGCAATAAAACTAAACATCAAAATAAAACTTGTATGAAAGTTAATAAGCTTAGCATGCAAGATACTTTCAAGCATTTAGAGAAATTGCATTACCAGAAGTCTTGATCACTATAAAGCCACTATCCTCATTAAAGACTTTGAGGAGTATATAAGCTTTCCCCAGTAAGTTTCCTCATTATAATTCTTACAGTGTATGAGAGTAGCTTAAACATTTGCCTTAGCACAGAGAAGCGGTGAAACTTTAAAATGTACATTTGATACTACCATGGATTTACATGGCACTAGGCCATTACTTGGTGTGAAAGACCAATGACCTGAATGACGAAATCAATTGATTTTCTCAGGTTCTTATGCATCCAGGAGTGTTATGGGCAGTTGTTTGCAATTCACCATTTATTTTCTTTTAAAACCTGATGTTTTGTATTAGGTCTGACTGGGTTGGAAGTAACTTCTTTCACATCATCCTACATTGTGTTGGGGTTCGTGTTTGTGGCTAAAGCAGTCTTACTAACTCGCCAAAATTCTAGGCTTTGGAGGAACCTAAGTGGCCCTGCAGTATCTGAAGGGAGCCCACAAGAAAGATGGAGACAGACTTTTACAAGAGAGCCTTGACTGAAGGGACAAGGGGCAATAGCTTCAAACTGAGAGAGAGAGTAAGTTTAGGTTAGATATTAGGAAGAAATTCTTTGCTGTGAGGTGGTGAGACCCTGGCACAGGTTACCCAGGGGTGCTGTGGATGTCCCATCCCTGGAAATGTTCAAGGCCAGGTTGGATGGGGCTCTGAGCAACCTGGGATAGTGGAAGTCAATAAAGGAATGAGATGAATGTTCTGAAGGAATTAATGATCTTTAAGGTTCCTTCCAACCCAAATCACTCTTATTTTATAATTTCTGCTACTGATAGTAGTTCTAAGACTTTCTCTTTTTCCCCCTCTGCCCCCAGAGTTGTCAAGTGATTGGGAGGGGACACAGCTCAAAGGCCCGTGCCATAATATTTGACATCTTGCATAAGTAAAGGAAAAGGTGGAGGTTTTATGTTCTTGTTTATGGTGTTTGCCTGTAAGGTGTGCTGAGGGCATGATTTCCAGGACATGGTTGGTCATCTGCCTGCTGATGTAGAGATGCACACATCAACACTGTTGGGGTTGTTAAATTTTCCTGAAGAGAACAAAATTACTTTATTAGCATCTGATGAATAAGTAGGCCTTTCCAGCATGGTCATGGATCTGGTTACTTTTGTCTCTGGGATACACTGGCAGCATCTCAGAATTTTTCTTATTCAGAAGTTGAAGTTTCTGACTGTTAGTTTAAACCCCTGCCTGATAAATTGGTTTGTACTGCCAAATATTTAAAACCAATCTGCGCTCTGGATTTCTTGTTACAATTCTTCAGCCTCTTATTTGATAATAACAGAAGAAACTAAATGAATAAGCAAAGTTAACTTTTACCCAAACAAAATTTGTGGAGGTTTTTCATAAAAGAATCTGTGAGATTGAATTTGTAATAGTAAATGAGTCAGACGTCTTGGTGTCAGAAGAACTGACATAAGAAAAGATGATCATGTTATGTTCTGAATAATCAAAATATTTCTATGGCCGAAAGAGAACAAATATATGTATATAAATGTGATGTTACAGTTTTGTTTTAGCCTGATTACCGCTTTTGCAGGTGAAGCTATTACCCAACTTACAATAATAACAATACTCATAAATAAAATTGATACAGGAAAAGATATCAAGAACTTTTAAAATCGTTATACATTTAAACCTATTCACTGTTGCATGTAGGTAAAACTTTACAAAAGGAAGGCCTTGTAAAATCATGGCTCAGGCCTGTTACTTCAGCTAAGTAGAAAAGGACTATGGGAAAGTGATTCAGCTGAATTGGAGGTAGAAAAACAAGTTATAAAACAATTACGTGTACACAACATGCTGTGTGGTGGTTGCTTGGATTATGTTTGTTATGATTCAAAACTACGTAGCTGATAAAGGCCTAACTGCTTAAAAGCACCTGGGGTTTTTTTGCAAAAAGAGGCTCTCCTCTGCACCTGCCCGGGGACTCTGCGCTGCTCTGCTTCATACAGCTAACACCTACTTGTTTTCTCTTGTATTCAGCCTACTCTTCCAATGTCCCTCTGGGCACTGAACCCTCTGCCTTCATCAGGGAGACCAGAGCCAGCACCTGAGGCAGGGAGTAGGAAGAGAGGCAACATGAGGAGCAGTCCTTCTGTGCTGAGGAGATGAGGAAGGATGAGGGGGGGAAGAGGCTGGAGACCCGCAGGAATGAATGGTCTCAAGGTCACTGCAATGCCTGAAAAACCAGCAGTTATGATTCAAATCAGAAGCAGAAGAAATCTAGTTCTAGTTTGTTGGGGGGTTTTGTTGGTTTGTGTTTGTTTGTTTTGAGGGGGTTTTG
>WBMY01004152.1:101223-127886 GCA_013397315.1 Donacobius atricapilla | reverse complement strand
TTTTTTTTTTTTTGTAATTCATGTGTAAATTGAAGTCAAAGTTTGTGGTGAAGACTTTTGACTGAAGTCTAATCCAGAACAGGCCTAAAGAGAGCACAAATATCTTCACACAGTAAAGCCTAATGACATAAAAGGAATGCAAATAGAAGTTTATTTTGGTTTTCTGATGAACTGAAATCCCATCAAATATGCTTGCTTTATCTTTGCAGCTATCTCAGAGAAAATATCCAGGGAGAATTTACTCAGGAACAGCTGCTATTATTTTAAATCTGGTTTTATCTAACCTTGAATGATTCCAAATGGCTTTCCATAAGGTAAATTCATTTGAATTAAAGTTACCTGATATCTCATATTTCCTCTGGTACAGCAGAGTAAAAATTTGCCTTTTTTTTTCTGACATTGAAGCAACATTTCGAAACAAAGGATTATTTATTGAATGCTCAGAGGCACAAAGTATTTTGGAATATGGATTAAAAAATATATTTTCACCGTACCTCTGTAAATGCCTCATGCTAGCTTCATCTATCTGGCAGCGAAAAGAAAAAACAGTCAAAGCAAAAGCTGCAGAAACTCTTGCTGCCCTTTTGTCTTCCTCCCCCTGCAGATTTGTGTTCTGTTCACCAGTGTTGTGTATACACAAACTGGGAAGGCTCTTCCTGCTCCTTCAAAATTCTGGTCTAGCCTCAAATGGGCAAATTTTTACATCTCTATTGGTCCCATTCCAACCTGAAACAAACCAGACAAATAAGGTTTATCCCCCTAATGACAGAGGCATTATTTTCTTTACTGGTTTGAATAGCGACATTACAAAAGATTGACTTGCATTTCCTCTGGATTGTGTCAATTGCAGTATCAGTTGTAGTTTTATCTGAAGAAAATAGTTAAATCACTATACCTATCTCCAAGGCATTCTTACCACACACATAAATATAATGCAGGCATTTCAGAATTTACCATAATAGATTAAATTTGTTGTTTACTGTTGCTTACCAGTAATAAAAAAATACTGTGGAATAATTTTGTGTTGTGTTGGTTTGTTTTGTCTCCAGCAGGAAAACTGCAGCATACCCAGGCCCTTGCACAGAGATCGGTTTGACTATACTTAGCACTTTAAACTTTAACCCAAAACCTTCTCTAGAGGATTTTGGGGTATAAACAAACAACTACACCAAGCTTTGAAATAGAAGCCTTTTCTATTGTATTTGATCTCTGTCCAACTATTGCTTTAAAATGTAGCATTTCACTGGTTATAGATCTACTTGTAACTATTTGGGGACTATTGCTCAAATAGGATTTTTGATAAATGGCTGTTTTAGTCCCTCTGCAAACTAATTTATCGCTGAAATTGGAAGATTTAGAGTTTCCATTTATCTAGACAGGAATGAATTCACCCAGGTCGCCTCAGTTGCTCTGATGAGAAATATATTTATATACTTCCATTATATTTATATATTTATTAGAGACAGCAAAAAGGTTGAATCAGAACAGATCAGACACACAATCTTTAGAAATTACACAGGTTAACTCAAATAATTCTCATCTCTTGAACTCCCTGAAGCAGAACTTCTTCCTTTGGGAAACTGACAGCTCTACAAAACCTCAAACTTCTAGAAATCTCCTTTTTATTTGACATCCTATAGTTTCCTTACTTCCACAAAATATAAAGTGTCAGACCTTTGAATGTGAAGCCAAGCAAATATCTAACGTCTTCAGTACTGCAACAAAAATATTTTATAAAAATTAAAGCAATCAAAAGTCTCTCAAGTGACTTTCCACAGACTCTACTGCGGGAAACAAGTTCGCTTCCTCAGATATGGGCAGAAACTGGATGATATCTCCCAAATGTGAAGTCAAGCTCTCAGTTTTTATGGCTCTTAATTCTAGAATTCCCAGAGAACAGGCAATTCTATTCTGCATGAAAATTATTCACTTTTAAACTTCTAAACCATTGTACAATTTTGGTATGTGTGGTCAGCCAGGGGAAAAGTTATTCTTTATTGACAAGGTTGTAAAGAGGAAGGTATGGGGTTTCTAGGTGATTATCCTGAATTAGGCTATTATGTTATATTATCCCAGTTTTCTAAAATAATGCTGTAAAACAGTCCAGTGGTCCATTCACAGTAATACCATATAAATACAGTAACCATGGGTCTCCAGTATTGAATGTCTCTTCCTTCCTATGAAATATTGGTCTCCTGTTCTCAGGTGTCCATCCTATTTGGATAGAATCTAGTACATTTTATAAACTGGAGACTAGCTCAGAGAAAAAAATCCTTGCTTAAAAGAAAGAAAATTAGAAGAAGAAAAAGGAAAAACACATGAAAAGAGGATCATATGCCTCTAAACACCTAATCTCATTGAAAGTAGAATATCAAACCAAAAGCATAATGTCAGAAGTTTTTAATACACTGTATTGCCTAGATCAGTAGTTCTCCTGTATTTTTGTGATTAAAATTGGTTACTGTGTACATAAGGAATTCTCTTTTCAAATTATCTTACTTGTCTTTTCACTGAAGGGCAAAGAAAGTTAGAATTCATAGAGATAGTTTGAAGGCAATATTCCCAAACAAGGTATCTTATTGTTTGGAATTGTGGCACAGGGGGTTTGTATTGATCCAAGAAGGCAAATTGTAAGGTAGGCATAACTCTACAGCACTAAACAAATAACCTCAGAGAGAGCTGTATGCTTTAACCAGCCTTAAAATAACTACAGTGATTATTTTTGGAGAGCCTGTTGACTGCAGAAGATGGTCACAGCCTGAACACCTTCCTTTAGGCAGCTAAAATTAAATGAGAGCAATCTGACCTCAAAAAAGAAAGGTAAGATACAAGGGAAGGCAAAGGGCTCTTTCCTCCTCTACATTCTGCCAGGATGTGGAGGTCTGGCAATTTATATGCCCTGTTTATAATGAGTCCCAAATCATTCACATAAAAAGGAATTAAAGCTTTAATATTCAGAACAAGATGAAAATAGTAATTCTGCAAAGTCAAAACAGTTCTTCTTTTCTTTTGCAAATTTAATGATAAATCTGAAATAGTTTGCTTCGGCTTTTTCTCCGACACAACTGACAGCTTCCTTTTAAACATGCTTCTTTTTACCAAAACTGTATTTTCAAATGAAGAATCTTCTAACCTTTTATGGCAGAATCACAGAATCATAGAATATTCTGAGTTGGAAGAGACCCGCAAGGATCACTGTGAACAGCTCCTGGCCCTGCACAAGACCATCCCCAAGGGTCACACCACGTGCCTGATGCATTGTCCCAACACTTCTTTAAATTCTGTCAGTCTTGGTGCCGTGACCACTGCCCTGGGGATTCTGGGTTTTGTTATGATTTCAAGTTATCCTTTCCATATTTCCTAGGCAAGTGCTTCTGGATGTTTTTGTTTATTTGGTTGGTTTGTATTTTTATGTTTTATCTGACTTTATTGTAATTTATAATCTAATTTACAAATAAGGAGTATGCCATTAATCAAAGTGCACAATTCTTTCTTCCTTCAACTTTCCTCCCTCAAATTCTGGAGTTTATTTTTTAAAAGATTATGTAGAGGAAAAGAAATCATTGATTCCTTGTTACACTAAGCATCATTATCCAATATATAATTTATGCAAGTTTGGAACCAAAGTAAATACAGTTCTGTCCAGGCAAATGCAATCTCTTTCTTTCTTTCTTTTTCTTTTTTTTTTTTTTTTTTTCCCCTCATTATCAGCTACAATTAATTACATTTCCTTTTTGTTAAACATACATTCATGGTTCTCTCTATTGTTATATGGATAGTGAAATTAAATATAAGAATCAACATCTTTGCCTTCTCCTTGTGTCTTGCAAATAAAGTTCATCTTCAATAAAACTTTGGAGCAAAAGTGATACTCTTGGATTAAGGGAAAAGTCTAAATAATTAGAATTTTGAAATAAATATTGTCATGTTAAAAAAAAAAAGTATTTGTAAGAATTTTTGTGGATCCAGGATTTTACCCTTTAAACTTCTCATGGAGTCACCCTAAGAATGCTGGGACTACAATGATGATCATTATGACAATATTAAGGCCAAAAACCTACTCAAGTTTTTGTATGTTTACAAGCTGTATAAGAAGAAAACTCAAAACGTCACTTGAAATGTGTTCTTGGGAAGGAAAATTCTTATACATCCCTTGGTTTGGGACAATAGAACTTGTGTTTAATTTTGTGGTTCATAAATACTGCAAGGTCAAGTAAAAAGCATAGAAGAAACTGGAAGAAAAAACAAGGAAAATTAAATTAAACTAAGTGTCACATGAACTACAAACTATATCATGCGAATTAACAGAATGTTGCCACAACTAAGAAAGCTGAGAAAAAAAAAATACATAAGATTAACATAATTACATATAACAGCCAACTATACCTTTAAAATATTTAATAGTAATATAAAACCAATAACAACAACAATAATAATAAAAATATCAATTTTAAAATCCTCCTTATTTTAGTAGTGATGTATTTCCTGTATGACAGGCTGCTTCCAGTAAGTATTTGTTTCACTAAAAATCCCGCTTATAGTTATCAAACCTGGTTTTGTGCTCTAGAAAAGCCTCTATGAAGCCTTAGCTGATTTGAGATCATAAGCTGCCCATTAGTCCATCTCATTAGTTGTGGTATTTACTTCTGTCCCTTTTACCTGTTGCGCATATTTACTTGCTATTCTGGCTAAACATTTCTGGTTTTCTGAATATCTGGGGTTTCTGACTGCAATTGATACAGATTCCTACCAAAAAAAATCCAAAACAAAACAATCAAAATGAACACCAACAAACCCCAAATGCTTCACAAAGTTTTTGTCTTCCTTTAGTCATGAGATCTTTTTTTTTTCTTTTTGTGGGTTGTTTTTTTTTTTTTTTACTTTTTTAATTTTAAGGTACCAACTATTTCATGATAATTCAGCCTTTTAGACTTCTGCATTCTATGCAGTTGCAAAATACTTCCCTCTTGATCATCACTTTCTAAATTTAGGAATCCTTTCAAGTACAGTGAAATAAAGGTTGTAATTGGGGCACGTATAACATTTACATTCAGATATTTTTGTCTCTACCAGATATCATGTAATACACAGGGAAACCAAGCCAGCTGGAAAAGTGGAATCAGGAATTTATAGAGAAGCTGTTACCTGTAGTATTGCAATGACACATAAAAGAAAAGTTCACACAAGGGTAAGAAAGGTCTCAAACTGCAAATGTAAAAATATTTTGAGCTTGAGGCATGATATAATTTTTGCATCTGTTTTCATCCCTAAAGCATTAAATACTAATGAAAATACATATTTGTTGATGTAGCAATTATTTCCATGATCCTTACTCACGATCCTTACTCCTTGCCTCTCAAAAATGTATTTTCATTGCCTAGTTTATTGTCCTCCTTTGGTATCCCTTTGTTGCACCAATTTAATTCCATCATTTCCACTGTGCAATATCTGATAATTGTTCCAATGTGTTCTCATGGGGTCCAGCCCTTTCTCTAAAGTGCCACTGAAAGTTTAAATAGGCACTGTTGCCCCCTAGATTTGTACCAAGTTTTCACACAAGAGGTGTGATGGCTGTGTTCAGAAATGCTGTTTGTGGTGAGGTTTGTGTTCATTTGGAAGGGGTTGCAGATGTTGTATTCCATCTTATACATATTTTACCTATCCCTAAATACTGTCTGTCATCAGGGTCTTATTAGANGGCAGGGAACAACCACACACAGGAAACCAAGGGGGGTGAATAGAACAAACCATTTTAACATACAAATAAACATAAAAAATCCACACCGCTACAAGAAATGGTGTTCAGCTGACACCCATTTCAATGCTCAGCAACCTTGTAATGAAGGAATGAAATGCTGAGTCTTGCCTAGCTGATGTAATAATGCCTGAGTGAAGTAGAGGTTGTAGGTAGAGGATATATATCGACTTCTCTGAGCTAAAGTGGCTGAAAAAAAAACCAGCTCAGCTTTCAGTAAGAGATATTCTCAAGATTATAATGTATACAATCCTACATTTTCATAACTACATAGAAATAGAAATGTCTGTCCATACCAAATAAAACACACACCTGTACTCTTCCCTTCAGGATGTGGCTGCAATGTTAGTTGGCTAAAGTTTCCTCACAAATGTTCTCCCTCCAAAAATTGCCCTCTAGGACTCACCCAGCTTTCATTTTTCTCTCCAAGTTAAAATTAACTGGAGGCTTAAAGATTCCACAGTTATTGCCATAATGTTTATGTGTATCATTGATGCTTGTAATGTTGAAGTAATATATTAATGCAGAGAGTAAACTAAACAAGATGCTCAGCTTTTATTACAAGTGCTTGAAGAAATAATAGTTTTGCATCTTAGAATAATGAATGAGTAAAGAGACACTGGTTTGAGAACTTCCACCCATTCCCTTGTTTAGACGGTACTGCCACTAGCAGGTGTCTGCAACAGCCTGACAGGTTTGAATGTAGTCACAATAAATTTATTTGAACTTCATACACCTTTTTAAAAGTAGTAGGGAAGTGGATACTTGTGGAGAAAAGTTGTGGCTTTGCACCGTAAGGTGCTCCCTTTAAAATGCCGGTCTTGGTTCCTTGGCTGTACTTTATCTTTGAACATTTCCAAGTGGTTCATTCGGACTGCTCCTATCCTTGCTGGCTGACTACACCCCTCTCTATGTGATCAGCTAGCCAACATGCTAATCAAATGTAATTTGCACTGCACATAATTATCTGGATGGGAGACTCCCATGCTTGTGTTCTCTAATGGAGAGCTGGATTATGTAGCTTTATTATTCAAAGCAAATGGGAACGTGTTACATGCTATTTAACTGAAATGAGTAGGGCCCACAGATTCAGCCTGATGCTTATAAAGTGGCCTGCCATAGTTAACTCTCTTCTAAAACAGGATTTATAATGGAATCATCTAAAGTAAGAACACCAACTTATTCCCATCTACCAGTAACTATGAAAATATTGTCATATGGTAGACTGTTAGAATAAAAAAAAGGCTCAGCAGTATACATTGCAGCACATACTCTTTCATATGCCTAATGCAAAACGGCTGTAATGGTTAAGTCATTGTTTTTATAGTATTTCTTGATAGAGGAAATCTAAGAATGTACCCTAGTTTTTGCTGACCTACTTTGTACATATTGTCACAGAATTAATGACTGTTGTATATAATCAAGAGTCATTAATTCGAAGGAGTCTCTTAAAATAAAAAATTGCAAAATGAAATCAGAGTCAGACAGTATGGTTTTCCTTTTAATAATTTCATTAGATGACATCGTGATAAAATCTATCTTTATTTGGGGTCCACATACACTCCCAGATTAAAGTAAAGGTGGTGCTGGAGAAGGAAGTGTTGGTGGAAAAGAGGCCATAGAAGGAAGGCCTTGATGGGTTTTGATTTCTGCAAAAATTTATTTTGTTTTATTTACACCTCTACTTTTTCAGTCATACCTTAATCATATACATCTCAAACAAATGTCACTAGTGGAATGATGTGACTATCCATATTGGGTATATTGAAAAAGTGTAAATTTAGATTAGAATAGGTAAAAGGAAGAAAATATTCTGAGGATGATGAGACACTGGAACAGGTTGCCAAAAAAAGTTGTGGATGCCAAGCCATTGAAAGGGCTCTAAGTCAGATTGGATGGGACTTTGAGCAACCTGGTCTAATGGAAGATGCCCATCTCCAAAGCAGGGGGTTGGAATTAAACAGTCTTTAAGGTCCCTTTCAAACCAAACCAAAATGAAAGAGAAAATCAAATCTACAAATGATGGATAGGTAAAATACATTTTGGAAATGGACTGAATTGATATAGGAAAAAAGGTAGGGAAAAGATTATTTTAAAATGAGTGGGAAAAATATTATGTAGGAAAAATACAAGCGTGAAAAGTATTGGGGAAAAAATTTGAAATTAATGTTTCATAATTCTTTTCCTTTCATTTGAGATATTTTGCATTTTTCCAAATTTTCAGTAAAAAGAAAAAATCTGCAAAAGGCATATTAAGCCAATGCTAGGAATATTATGCAACATTATTATACACTTCAAAGTAAAATGAATTTTTGTATGTAAGGGGAGAGCCAGAACATAATTTACAGGTCACCAGAATGTGCTAAATCTCTCAGCTATGGACACTAAACAACACTCAGCTGCTTGCCTCATGGCTTTTGTTTTTATTTTTAAATATTAATCTCTATCAGAGCTCTCTATAAACAGCTGGGTTCCATCTTTTGTTTGAGAAAATGGTGGTGATAAAATCTGTACAATCCAATTAATTATTTTCCTTACTTTCACCTGATTGTTAAGGTCTGTCTGCTTAAAACAGAATCTCAGAAAGAAAGGTAATGAGTTGAGAAAACTGGTTTGTAAGACTAACTATAAACTTGCTTCAAGAGATATGGGAATATAAGAAGGATTTGGTTTCTAGTTGGCTAACATCAAACTAATGATAGGTTTATACCATAATTTTGTATTTTAATCAACAAGAAAATTGCTCTTTTTCTACTTGTTTTAAGAGACAAAGGAAAAATTTCCCCTCTTGCATGGTGTACAAGTATCTGCAGTGTAAACAATTACCTGACATATAGAGGATTAAGCACTGAGAATCATATTGTAACTGCAAATCCTTTTATTAATTATGGAAGATGTCACTGCAAAAGTGTGTTATAAATGAATATAATGACATTTTTGGACCTTTCATTACTACTGTTAATGTTGAGAGCCTACTATATGAATTTATCATATAATAGCTGACTCTATCACAAATACAGTATTGAATGCTGAATTTGTATCAGTCCTGTCCAGGAAGGAATTGTGCCATAATTGCGTTACAGAATATATATGCTAACCTGGAAGGAGGCAATTTAAATTTATGTTTTCATTTGTGAGGAGGTGAAATATCTGTTTATTTTATCCAAGTGTTGTTAGAAATCACAATTTTATGCATTGTTACAAGTTTTCTCTTTGGTGTTTAACAGATATAGACAATCCCTTTAGACAAGTACAAGAAAGAGTAAGTGCTTCAGAGCAAAGCATGTTTTTCTGTTAACAATATTCATATTTTTACACAAAGAAGTCATGGTAATTTTATATGCGATATAATCATATTGATAAATAATCAGTCCCTGCAATTAATCACATTTCTTCTCAAACATAGAAAATATATCTATGTTTGTTAGCACATGCACATGACTGTGTCTGAAAGAGGATTAAGACAGGGAATACAGTAAATGACACTTCAGCTGAGGTGTAGCTACACTCATTCCTGCACAGTTAATGGACCCATCCATGGTATCTGTGACATGTGATATAAAGCTTTGCTTTAGAATGTGCCCTCATGTTACTACTGAAATTTGGGGGTAAGGCATCTAATGATGCAAACTAGATTTGGCAATGACTTAAAGGTGCTAATCTGTGCAACAAATTTAATTAGAGAAGAAATGCCAAATCTTTGGCTTTGGCTGAAATCTGGCCTCTATATGACTGCATTTAGTAATTTACTTTGTTTAGATTAGCAATTAATTACACCCTTATTTTCTGTGGTATCCTCGCAGCAGATTTTTTCTAACTCTATGCTAATACACTGAAATAATTTTGACTCAGGAAGAAACATGTCATTTGTTGATTCTACAGTGTTACTCACTGCTGCTTCCTTGTGGATTCAATATATCAATTTATTTTTTTTCTAAGATTAGTCATATAAATCACTGTTTCTAAGATGATAAATATATAAAATTTTCTGTCAAAGTTTTAATAACCTGAAATTCCCCTTTCTGCAATACTTACTTTACCTCACGTTTTAAAATTGTTTTAGTGTCAAATAAGTATGAAGACACAAGTCCAGCCTTTTGTGAAGTTCAAATAATTTCAACTGTATAGTTTAAATCCATTAAAACCAGAAAGAGTGTTTGAATAGGACAGGATAGGGTTAGAATGAGATCTTATGGAAACTAATAGAACGTACAAGTACCAACTTCCAAAAATCCACAGAACAGAATTGTGGAAAGCAGAGAGCAATAAAGCAGGAGTTTTGAAAAAATATTTAAGATAGAATATTGCAAATTTCAGTGCCAAGCCCACTTCTGCTGATTGCAATTACATGAAGTCAAGATTACCACTAGTGAATATGATCTCTTAAATCTGAAAAACTTCTGAGAGTAAACATGCTGCAAATTTGGAGGGTTTGGACCATTTTCTTCAGTCAAAATTGAGAGACAGCATAGTGGAAAAATATGTTTAGAACTGAATGTGAAAATGGGTGTAGAGTTTAAAGATTTTATTATATATCTTGTCTGAAGAAATATGACTGGAGAAAGCAATTTCTTGACTTATCAAACAACTGTAATTTGCAATTTATGCCTAAATAGCAGCAAATTGCTTTTAGTCAATATGTAGTTATGCTGTCGTTACTATCTTGAAAAAAGCACTACAGAAACCATTTCATGAGGTCACTTTGAATAGTAATAGAAAATATTCATCTTAAAATTACTTCTAAATACAAAGAGTAACTTCTGCTTGCATGTTAATAAAAAGGAATCACAATTGCTATTAAATAATGTATGATTAAGTTTGTCCTCATGGATCTGAAAGCAGATGAGATTTTCCCTTCATAAATTCTTTTACTCATGATGTTGTTACACTTAGAACCTGGACAGCTTTTTTGGCAATATAATGTAATAGTTAAGATATCCATAATGCTTACCTAAGTGCTTTTTCCCTCATTACAGTCGTAAAGGTCTCTTACAAGTGAGTAGAGCAGATTATGGCTATACTGCATGTTCCTCTAGCCTCCAAGGACGTGTCCATCCCCTTTTAGGCAGGAGCTGCTGAGTTAATTGTAGCTAAAAGAGGGGATGTTTTAGGCCAGCTCTAACATAGCTTAATCCACAGGACTACCATACACTTCATGGAGACATGAAAAACAAAACTACTCACAGGAATTCAAGATCCAAGTACCTCTGTGGCATAATAACATGAACTGTCGCACAATTTACCATTTGATTTGCTTTCCTAATTTCTCTGGAGGCAACATTTACATAGAAGTAACTTATACAATTGCAATAAATCTTTTCTTAGTGGTTGTAATTACTATAGCACACACAATACCAAGACTCCCTCCAAATCTTGTACATCACTATATTTCTCTGTAGCAAATATTATCAATCATTTTATCGAGTCACAATTTATTGGGTGTTCCACCTTCATTTTCTCACCTTGATACCACAGACTGTACTTTTAGCAAGAGCTGACACTTGGTGTAAGAAGAATTCTATGTCTGTTATCATGGTGACAACAAAAGCTCTGTTTTTGTCTAGTTTTGCACCTTTCTTGTGCACCTCCTTATTGCCAGTAATGGCAAATTGCATGGAACCCTTTATGCCACACATGGAGCCCAAGGAGAAGTTCTGCATAAATCTTTTAGTGGTCAGCACAGGACGGAGGTGCCATTTATTTGGTTTTCTGATACCATAGCTTTACTCTCATGCAAAACAATGCCTGTCCTGGCAGCACTTGTTGATGAAGCTGTTCCCTTCCTTTAATGTTACAGTCCAAGTGGTTCCTTTCAATGAAAAGTTATGTCCATTCCTGGTTTTTATGCAAAAAAAAAAACAAAAAACAAAACCCACATTTCAATTATCGTGTCTTCTCCAAAGACAAAAAAAAAAACCCAAACCAAAACAACAACACCTAAAAAGGTGCTGGAGCATGGAAGAGATTGAATTTTGGTTTATTTCATAAAAATACAGGTGGACATGAACAGAAAGAGTCACTTGAGACGAAGGCTGAGAGATTTGCACGCTGCTCATCTCAGCTGTCCACTCTGAGGCTGTTAGGTGACAACACAATCAGAATCACAGGTGACTAGCATCATCAACTCCCATATTTTCATTCTAAATATGAACAAATAATGTTTTTTTCCAAATTCTCTCAGGTTTGTAAAGCATTTTCAGTAACACAAATAATGTTCATTCTGAATAACAAATTTGCTATAGATTGTAATTCTCTTGCGCTAGAAAACATAACCTAAAATCATTAGGCTGGGAAATGGAGATATGAATAAAATGTTATCTGTTGAATTTCTTTAAATTAGGAAAAATAATTATCTCAAAATTAATTGCCCAAGATTTTTTTATCTCTCCTGTTACATGTCATTGACATTAATTTCTTTTAATATTACAGTTTGTTCTCTGGGAACACAGAATCTGACTGTTAAAGGGTGTGCAGTGTGTCAGTTATTCCCTTCCCTAGTCATTGATCTTTGAAAATTTCCAAGCTTCCTGCTACATAAGACAATTTCAGAACCGTGCCAGATGCTTTATGCATATGCCAAGCATTTTGGAGAAGTTGTCAGTGTTGTGTTCTGCAGATCTGCACAGAGAGTGCTACTCTGAGACTTGTGCAAATTATTACAGCTGGAAAAAAAAAAAGGTCTTTTAATTCTAAAACAATAACAGAGCTGCACTGGGCTCCTTCAGGAAAGCCTGACACAGATGTTTGTCCAATGGAAGCCAGTTATTAATTGATGGAATTAGCCCTGCCCTGCAAGCTGCTCCCAGCATGTGGACCCCATTGCTTTCAGCTGGACTCTGCAAGGGCACAGTGCCTTCCAACCAGATGGACCACTTTGCAGGGTCAGAGATTAACCTTACCATTTGAGAGAGAAAAAAAAATGACACAGGTGCTTCAGGCTTCCAACCTTCAATGCAGCCGTCACATCATCTCAATTTTTCACAGCTTATTTTCTATTGTTATCATGTGAAAACTGCCCATAACTTGGTGGGATTTTATTCAGGATATTAAGAGCCAGATTCTCAAACAGTAAGTGTTCCTATGAGGTGAAATGAAATGTAACTAGCTATCAAATTCTCACTGCAAAATAGAGTGGATTGAAGATTAAAATCTCTATCTATTTTTTATGCTGTAAAAAAAGGTGTCACAGTGGTTGGATGGTCAATTTAGTGTCTGCTAAGGCTTTTTCTCTAAAAGCAGATTACATTCTCTATGAACTATGAAGAAAAGCACAGTAGATAGTCTGAAAATCCCCGAACTGTCAGAAATACTCACTGTAGAATCAACACTCTCTTGTTTATACTGAAGGTTAGGCTAGCACCAGCATGGTGAGATCCTCTGAGCCCAGTTTAAGGGAGACCACGCAAAGAAGTTTTGGGTTTGATTTCCAGATAGGAGAATAGCACAGTATTCCATTTCTATGTCCATGTCCATGTTGCAGTAATCTTTCGTTGGTAAGACTCTGGCAACGTGCAAACCACACTGTGCAGATTGACAGTGTTACTCTAAAATATGCAGAAAACAGTAATCAGAAAATATCAGCTGTTGTAAAACAGGTACATTTTCTTTAACAGTGAAAAAAAAAAAAAAAGAATCTTAGGAAAAAAAACCCAAACACATGACACTGAAAAACACCCCAAAACACTCCAGAAAAATAAAACCATAAAATAAAAACAATAACAATCAAAAAAGAATTCTATTATGATCTGATTTGTATGTGAATTATTCTTGACTTTATATTACCATTTATATTCTGTAAGGTAGAATCTAAAACTGTAGAAAAAATATACATCACAAAAATGTTTCAGAAAGGTGAAACAAAGATATTATTTAGCCATAAAGGAAGTATATTAGATCTTTTTATACAGGCTATTATTCAGGCATTAATTGGTCATCTATGGTCATTTGATCTATTCCAATCAAAAGTACATTTCCTAATTATGACTTCTAGTTTTAAAAAACTTAAATGATCTTCATCTACTTCTTGAAGCCTTGATTTCACTGAATGTCCAAAGCTGACTTTATGATGCTCGTGTCCTCAGTCTTCTGCTCTGGTTATGCTGGATATTAGGTTCTGCATGTTTAAAACTAGTTCCAAAAGTGAAAAGGGAGAAAAAAAGCACATAATTTGTTTTCAGAAACTGCACTTGCTCCCCCGCATTCTCTCTCACTGACTGTGTCATCTGCAGTATGGACAGAGGGAGAGAGCTCTCCTTTGCTTTTTAGTTAGGTTTTTTTGCTAACTGAAGCAAAAAAGTTCCCCAGACTGTGGCTTTTCTTTTTCTTAGAAATAATTGACCCTGCTCCAGACTAAAAAACCAGAAAAACACTGGGAGCTCACACCTGTGGCCCACCAGAGCCCAGGACACAGCATTTTCCAGCACAGGAAAAACTGATAAGAGACAAAGCAAACCCAGCTACACACCACAAAAAGAACTTTCTAAATTTGCCATCTCTTCAGCACAGAGAGAGGTTTTATTTTATGCTTTTAATTTTTTTATGCTTTTGAATACTTTGCTTGTTAAATAAACAGGTTTTTTCCACTTTTCTCCAAAAAAAATTTCCCCTAACCAGTTAGGAGAGGGGGCCACTTAATTCTGCTTTCCAGAAGGACCACTTTAGAAGTTTCCTCCCAAATTTGCCCTAAAACAAAATATTCCCATTTATTAGAATAACCAGAAGCCCTCTCCTTAGAGAAGAATAGAATAACATGGTTTAGGAGGGTCCTCTAAAGATCATGCTGTCCAGCTCCCTGCCTAATGTGTTGATCAAAGACAAGCCTGATATCCCCTCTCCCCACAAGTCTAGTTTAAAGCTCTATCAATGAATTCCATCAACATAAGCAGAGACTCTTTTCCCTTTTTGAGAAGGGTGAATTCCATCTGACACCAGCAGACCTGATGCTTTGTAGGCCATGTCATTATTAAGACCTAAAATCTGTGGTGACAACACCAGCCACAGGACCATACATTAATAGAATGGGTCCATCTGTGCCTTCCAGTGTCATTGTCTGCAGCTGGAAGATAGAGAAAAAAACCACCTGTGCTCCACAATCCCTTACCAATCATCTCAAGAATCTAAAGTCCTGTTTGATCACACTTGACCACACACTGCAGTTTCATCACTACCTACCTGGAAGAGCAGCGATGGGTAATAGTCCAAGCCTGTGCCAGGCTAGGGAGTTTCCTGGTTATATCCTTAGCCCTGGCTCCAAGGACGCAGAACACTTCCCTAACAGAAATGTCTGCCTGGATGCTCAATTCCCCTCAGAAGAGAGTCACACATAACTATAATCTGTCTTTTCTTGCCTGTGGGGGCAGTTGTGATACAAGGGATGGGCTTTTCTGACTTTGGCAACAACTCTGGTGCAGAGGCACGGTCATCAATATCATCCATCAATTGCCCTTCCTTATCCAGATCCCCATCCCTGTAGCACAGATGCAGCCGGGAAGGTGAGGTGGTCAAGAAGAGGGTTCACCTGCTGCCCAAAGCGTGGACTTGCTTTCATTCACTCCATTCCAATAACCTTCCACCTTCTGCCTGGTGGGAGGATGATACTGGATCTTCTTGATATGGATTTTCTCGTGACTGTCCCTGTTTCTGTTCCAGGGAGGGCAGCACATGGTTCCGCCAGCCAAACTGTTTTTCAGGATCCCTGATACTTTTACCTTTTTATTTCCTCTCCTAAATCTTCTGCCAGAATAAATCCTTATTCTATTTTCTTTGCAAAACAGAAATGCTTTTGGGCAAGATATTGTCCCACCCATTGCAGTAACATATATGTTGCTCAGTGCTACAAGATTTTATGGGTTTTAATTATGTTTGCCTATAGCAGATTGATCTGTGGAACATTTTCCAGCTTTATTAGTTCTACTTCAGTCCAGTTACTGGTTTTATTGACAGGTTTCATGAGTAATCTTGATTTGTATGTGTGGTGATTTAATCAGAAAATATAATGGATAAAAAGGTAAAGAAATAATCCACTCTACCTTTTTCTTTTTTTTTTTAAGGCAATATATGAAGCCAATAGTTTTAAATTTCTTTCCACTGATAATGATTCTGAGGTGGAAATCAGAGATTTCTATTAATTCTGGCATATAGACTTTTTTTGAAAATCATAAATCTAGAAATCAAAAGCAGTAATTCTTAAGCTGTAACATTACTGTTATTTCTCTATATGATTGGCTTCCATGACTTCCTAACTTTATAGGCAGAAGATACGTTTCAGACTTTAAGGGTCCTATTATGTGACAGAAGTTTTCACATGAACTTCTAGGACACCTAAACACTGCATAAGACTTTATTCAGTGGAAGTAATAGTGATAGTTGGACAAAATACTAATAACATACAGTGCCCAGGAATGATCATAATTATGATACATGCTAAGATTATAGGTTGCCTCAGCATTTTACTGAGATTTCTTGCGGGCATTTGTGCTGATTCTAGCTGGGATAATGATAATTTTTTTCACAGGATTCTGTATCATGCTGTGATTTAGACTTGTGGCTAGAACAGTGTTGGTAACACACTGGTGTTTTGACTGTTGGCTGAGCATCATTTGCACAGGCTTTAGGCACTCCTGAACCAGCAGCTGTGCAGTTGTTTAGTTGCTGGTCCAGGTCAGCACAGAAAAATTGTCATTATTAATAGACAATCACTGAATCCAAATTGGAAGGGATCCCCAGAAGCAATCTTGCCCAGCCTCTGCACAATGCAGAGTTGGGTCAGGGATCAAATCAAGCCATTCAGGGCTTTGTTCTGATGGTTCATAAAACTTCCAAGGATGAGGACTGAACAGCCTCTCTGACAACCTGCTTCTCTGACTGACTGTTTTCAAAGGGAAAAGGGGATTTTTTTTGTGTGTCCAGATGGAATAATTTTTTTCTCAGTTCATGCCAGTTGTCTCAGGTTGGCATGACACATTACTCAGTGAAGACTCTAGTGAAGACTCTGACTCTATCTTCTCAACGACCACCCCACAGCCAGCTGTTAGGTCTCATCCAGGTTGCACAAGCTCATATCCCACAGCCTCTTACTGCACAGTGTATTCCTTAGCCCCTAACCAGCTTGGTGGTCCTCCACAGAACTCACTCCAGTTTGCCAATGTCTCTCTTGTAGTGGGGAGGCCTGAACCGGACAGTGGTCTGTGCAAAGAAGAAAAATCATTCATAAACCAAATGAGAGTGTACACCATTTTTTCCTCTAAGTCACTGATACAGATGTTAAATAGGCTATGTTCCACTGTATATCATGAAGAAACTCCACATTTCTGGCCTTGAGCCAGAGGAATCACTGAGCATTATTTTTTGAGACTGACTAAAGGACCCAACTGGTTTCACGTCCATCTAGACCATCACCTGTCTAGATGAGAATGTGCCACGCTGCTCACAATAAGGATGCTCTAAGGGAACATGTGAAAAGTCTACTTAAGTAAAGACAGGCAACACCCACTGCCCTCCTCTCACCCATAGCTACTTCATCTTAGAAAGCAAACAGATAAGTCCAATATCCTCTGCCCTTGAAGAAAATAACACAAACCAAAAATGCAAGTTCAAGATTTTCTTTTGTTATATTCTCATGACTTCCCTTGTTGCCAGCTCCCATGACTATTTTATTCAATTTAAAGTAAAGATCAGGAATTCACTTTATTGGCTGTATAATGTCTTCTAAAAAGCTGGTTTGGCTACAGTGGGCTAAGGTTAGATATAGTTTAAGCTTGTTATGTTATGTTACTTAGGCAAATATTTCCTACATTTTAAGCAATATATACAGCTCCAGTTGCAATACCAGATTATTAATAATTTTGAATCACGTGTGATACACAACAAGGGCTTTGGACTCTGTCTTTGCATTATGTATTGTATTATATATGTATTGTATTATAAATGTATTATGTTTGCCATAATAAGCCCTGGGAAATTAGTACTTCACTGAGATTTTCAGCAGCTTTAACCTTTGAGGTACAGTTGCTATGTAATTACTAAAAGCAAAAAAGTCCTGCATTAAATTCCTTTTGAAGTAATTTTTGCCTCTGAAGAAAAAGTGAAATAATAAATTGATTTTTTTCTTCTTCAAAGTTAGACTATATGTGGAGAGATTTTTCTAGCATTATTCATTTATTCTAAGACTTTATATGAAAACTGTAAGAAGTTTAGCATTCTTTTCTTTTTCAGCATGAAAGCTATCATACTAAAATATTTCTTGATACCTATTTCCCCTCATCCAACATTTGTCCTTGAGTAACTAATAAAGGAAGTTATGAGGGCTTTCTTATGTAGTAAACAGCCTCATTGTAAGTGCTCCTCACCTTGTTGTGTCTTCTTGAACTTGAAGCTGGCTGGAGAGGTTTCATTGTGCCGTTATGGTTCTTTTGCAAATTTAATTGTAGAAAAGACACATATACAGTGCATGTGCTTAACTCAAAGCTGCCCAAGAAGCAGCCTATGCCACTGCCTACATCTAAATCAGTTCATTTTATTCTTACATAAAAAGCCATTACCTTGATGCATCAGCCTTCACTTTGATAATACTTCATTATATAGCACATTTAAGGAATTTCTTTTTTAATTCTGCATTGACAAAAGACATTGAGGGTAGGTGATTCTGTAGAATTTCAACTGAGCAACTTTTTTTTTTATTAGTTGATTTAACCAGAAAGTACCCCTACACCGTGGCAATATTTAGGTTTCAGCCTACATTACAGTCGTTGACATTTAAATGTTTAAATTACTTGTTCCCACCACTGAAGTAATCAGCTATTGTGTATTGTTTTTGATAGAGGTGGATGATGAGTCATCAACTGCACTATCAAACATGGATTTTCCCAAGCATTTAGACATTTCAAACTTTTATTTTACTACTTCAGGTTGTTAGTCAGAATCTGTCCGCTGGGGAACATAGATTTACATCATGTCTTTACTGTTTGCTTCAGGTTCTTTCATGCCCTTTTGCCTGCCCTCTAAACCAGCAGACATGCGTTAAGGATGCTTTTTTCTCTATAGCCCTGCTAGCAGCGTGTTGAGCTCAGTGTCCTGCTGATACTTGGCCTCAGAACCTCAGCTACATCATATCTACACAGGTGATGTGTTGATGCAGCAGGTGTGACTCCCATTATATAAAACTCAATTCCAATATAGTTTAGGATTTGGTTCCCTTTCTCACTGCAAACTGCAGCTTCAATATCCAAACCTCCAGCCACAGTAAAATGATTGTTTTTAAAACTGTGTTTGTTTTTCTAAGAGCACTGTTGTTTTGGGTGGGGTTTTTTTGAGATTCAGGTTTTGCAAGAGAACATAAGATGAATTTGAGGAACCCAAATTAAAAAGATGCTACAAACCTGTTCTTGTGTAGAACAAGGTAACTAAAAATCCAAACCACTTTTTATATACTAAAAATAATAAACTAGTTGCACTTACATATCAGCTTATACTCAAGTCAGGAATATTTTTTCAGCCAAATATGATCTGGAACATTATTTCAGCATTCTCTGACCAGCCTGTATTTGTGCTTGGGATTGACTTGAGAAGGACCACGCCCTTGAATTTGTTGAACGTCATGAGGTCTACATAGTCCCACCTCTCAAGATTTTCCATGTCCCGCTGGATACCATCCCTTCTTTCCAGCATTTTGACCGCACCACACATTTCCCTGTTGCTGACAAAGGTGTTAAACACTACCAGTCCCACTACCAATCCCTGGGGAATGCCACCAGTCACTGGTCTCCACTTGGACACCGAGCCATTGACTGCCACTCTCCAGCCAATTCTTTGTCTGCTGAGTAGTCCATCCATGAAATCAATGTCTGTCTAATTTAGAGACGAGGATATTGTGCAGGACAATGTCACCTGCATTTCACAAGTTCAGGCGGACAATATCAGCTGGTTTTCCCTTATCCACCAGTAGTGTATTCCTTTAACAGCATGGTCATGTTACAACCCTCAAGATCTTTTAATAAAAGCAGAATCCATATATAAAATTCTGTAATATTTATTCTTTCTTCTCGGTTGAAGATGGTTCAAAAGTCCATATATATATACATATATATATATAAAATAATACTTTTAAAATCCCCAACAAATACCAGTGCTTTATGCAGTGCATTTTAAAATGGACTGCACGAATTGGCATTTCAAATTTAAACAGTACAAAAAAGGAGAAAAGTTATAGTAACATACTTTGTTCATTTGCTAGAAACTGAAGCCATTCTAAGATATCTAGGTGACAAGCAGCTACAGTATCTTATCTTTCTTGTGTTAGAAAATCTTCAAAGTAGAAATGAGCCATTGATTTACTGATGTTGCTGTAGCATAAAAATGAAATATAACATGTATCAGGACCACAGACAGAATGAATGAAGGAGAGTAATGAAAATAAATGAAGAGGCTGAGTGGGATTCATTTTTGGAGCAAATAAGTGGGATACATAGTCTTCAGGCAGAGCATGAAAATATTTGAGCAGTCATTTCATGTTAGAGAACAGAGAAAGAGATATGTATGGAGATAGGTATGATTTCACTATAAACACATTTGTTTCTACTAAACAGTATCCACACAACTGAAAGAACAAAACAAAGTGAAGAGAAATTCAAACCAAAACAATGAGCCTAAAAAAAAGTCATGTAAAATAAATTGGGCTATTAATCAGCATCCTTTTTCTTGGTTAATTATTTTTTTTAATCATTATTGGTAAAATATTATGTTTTGTTTCTGAAAACTTAGCCTACTTTTGTCTTTTGTTTTCATAACCAATTTATCCTCAGTATTCAAAAACTGGGAGGCTATTTATTTAAGCAATACCTACATCTTAATTTAAAATGATGTAACAAGCACCAAAATATTTCATTCAGTCTCAGCAGGCACTTTCTTATCAGTAAAGGGAGACAAAAAATTCAGTTTATTTAATTCTACATAGTTTGCTTTGTTTCACATGGTGAGGAATGTGTGGTAGTTGTACAGTTCTCTTACTATAGAACCAACACTAAATTATGCACATGATTAAAGGGAATTTTTCATATGGGTAATTAACACATGACTCATAGAAGTCCTTGGACACTGGCTTCCTTCCATTTCAAATGTTAAAAGCATAGAAGTAACAGTTGATGATGTGTAGTCACTAGGCCAGTTGAAAATTAAGATTTATTACTTATGAGAATATGATATTAAGGGAAAAAGAAGAATGAAAATCGCTGCTGAATTCTTTAGAGAAAAAAAAATACAGGTCTGTATTTCTCTTATCAAAGGGATTAATGAAAATAAATTATAAAATTAAACAAAAGGTATATATTATTTAAATTACCTTCAAAGTTTACTAGATTTTGTTTCTACATAAGAAAATTAAAACAAAAAGTAGAACAAAGCAAAAAAGCCCCTCCTCCCTCCCCATCCCCCAAGATTTTCTACTGAATTTTAGTAAATGCAGATTTTTTTCCCAACAGTTTTCCTAAAATCAAGTTTTAAGGAATTTTTTGTATAAGAGGAACATAAAGGCATTCATTTCTACAAAGGAAAAATTACTTTTTTTTGGTGACTGAAAAATAATGGAGTACTTGGTTAACAAATTGGCATATATTGTGGCACGGTAAGAAATGTGTGTGTTTAATATTAAGGGTAGGCACTTATTCCAGCACTTTCTCTGTCACAGCATGATAAAAAAAGAAAATGACGAAAATTAGTTGTTCTCCTTATTTTAGAAGTTCTGGGTTTGTTTTTTGGGGTTGGTTGTTTGTTTTGGCTAGTATTTATAAAAAGCTTTAGAGGCATCAGTAAAGAAAAAAAAAATTTGAATGATGATTCCTAAATACAGAACATTGCAAATACTTGAAGTAAATTCCTAAACAGCCTCGGGGAAGATAAATTTGAAAACAAAGATCTACGGAGTGTGATGGAAAGAGATGGTTTCTTATCTTGCCTCTTAAAGGTCTACATTAAGAGGATTGCTTAATTGTATCAAAGAATGACTTATTTCTGCCCACAGAACTATCCAAACCTGAATAAAACCATGCTTTAAGATGGCTTACTGAAGCAATGGATATTTACCCCACTCTCCACTCCATGACCTTCAAGGAGCTTACAGCCTTCAGGCATTTTTCTATAAAAGTAATCAAGATCAATCTACCTAGTGTTTGTAGGATTTGTTTGTGAAACAGAAATCTGCAAAAGGACTACCAGAATACATTATCCCACGTGCTCCATACCTTTCTGAAAGGAAATATTTGTAATGACAGTGAGATGGAAGAGGGAAGGTTGATTTTTAACTGTTTAACATGCCTTTGGACAGGGAAACGTCCCTTATATGCAGTCTAATGTTAGCAGAACACTTCTGATAAATCTTCAGAGGAGATGAAACCAATTCCCACTGAAACTCTGGAAATTGTGCCTCTTCATCACCACTGAAGTGTTGCCTTCTGGAAGGGCTGAGTAATTAAGAAAGTGCTTGCCAGTTCAGCACAGTTTGGCAGCAGCTGTCTGCTCGCTCAGGTGAGAGAATTGAATTCTGGAGAGCTCTTGATTCACTTTCTCTGGCTTGCTCTTAAAAGGGAGGGTCTATGCTTCATGATCTTCTCTTGGTTTTCCATCACTACCCTACCCAAAGCTTCCCCCCAGAGGTTCTGTTCACCTTTTCCTTCTTTGCTACAGACTTTAGGTTGGTGGGGTATTGCAAAGCTTCAAATGAAAGGAGTTAAAAGGGATCAGAGCAAGCCACTGGTTACCTTCTAATACATTAGAAACAAAATAGCTATTTTAGACCCTCTTTCTGGCCTTATTTTAATAAACTAAACAGAATGTTTCCTTATTGCCAAATATCTAAGCAAGTAAAAGAATGAAAACATGGTAAGTGAGGGCAGTGAGGCATTAGTCTGTATGAAAGAGAATATATTCCGTTGCTAGCAGCAAGACATTTCATTTCAGCTTTGTAGGAGATTTTTAGCATGCAGAAAACATGAATTTTAAAGCTATTTTCTGACTGGGGAAGGAATTTCAATGAAATTTGAACCCTTGCAGACATTTATAAACTCAGACATTAGAACTGAAAAAAGCATGTTAGTATGAAATTGCCTGCAGGACTTTGAAGTCAAGTAGCTGATTTCATGTTTCTTTCTCTATACTATTTTGATTTTCTCTTCTGTTTTGTAACACTCTCTGATTCTGTCTTTTTTGTTTTACTTCCATTTATCCTTGTGAAGCATATTTGTAATCACTTTGATCTCAACCTCAGATCCCTTCATTTCCATTAAAGGCAGTCAGTGTCATCACTAGAGGTAATGCTAAAATAATAATAATAAATAATTATACATATATATATATATATATAAGGCATTAATTCTGCTTCCCAGTTATATTCTATTATATTGTTGTATTATTACATCACCTTGTGGTACTGGAAGCCTCAAGCAGCACATGCTTTATGTTGTAGCATAAATTTTACTTTTCAAACCGCAATTGTATATTCCACATTTACCTCCAAACTGCTGTTCTGTGAATTATATTGTTGGTGACATAATGTTTAAGTAATCTTTTTCCTTCAGTATCCAAAACATTTCCCTGTATAAGAGGCAAGCAGTACATCTTTAATGATGGTGTAGAATCTAATCAGTTTTTCTTGATACCATCACTATCCAAAATGATTTCCAGTCAACACAAAAAAGCAGATAAAGAGAAGTTTTTTTATTATTATTTTTACATTTGAATCAACCATCAGCCCCTGATTTCTGTCTTTTTCAGATTTGGTGCCGTCATGAAAAACCATTTTCTTTATCAATAAACCATAGCTTGAATTTTTATCTGGAAAAATGATATTGCAGCTTACATAAATTTTATCCTAGAGAATGGAAGAGTTTGCCTGCTTGTTGACTGCTGTGTTTGCCTGTTGTCCTCTCCTTTTTTCTATGGTTGTTGTTAAGTGGAAGCAGCTTTCTCCTACTAGTTTACTAAATATTATTGATATTAATGTTGACCATGATCACTTAGTGAAAGGGCTGGTAATTAAACCTTAAAAGCCATTCCCAAAGCATCATTCTCATCATTAAAAGTTTCCCAGGAAAACATCTTTCTATATCTTATTGCTTTTACATTGCTTGCCCAAAGAAGCATAAAATGACTGCATGCAATGTCTTGTAAAAAACTAGCAATTTTCCTCTTCCATCTGCTTCCTTTTTCATTAAATGTCCATTTCTGTCTTTTATTTCCGCCTTTTCCCTCTATATTCATATTTTCCCTCCCATCATCTATTTCTTCTCATTTCTATTTTAAAAAAGAAAAAGAACAGGACAGAGAAGAATGAAGTTGTCAGAAGCAAATGGGTTTTGTGAAATAGCGGTTTTACAGTTCAGCAATGTTAAACAGAGACTGACTGTGTTTTACAGAAAAATTTAAGAACACCATTAATCCAAAATAGTTGGTTTTGACTAAAGAGTATTGTGTAATAATGTTCAGTACCTAAAACCCATTAGGTTTTGTTCTTTTTCTTTCTACTTTCATTGCTCCTGTACAAACATATTTCCCAGTTATCACAGCTATTTCATTGAAAACTTTCTTCATGGTTCAGAGATATCCAGATAAGGGTCACCAAAATTTTTGAAAATATCCTGAGAGAGTCAGTTCAAAAACCATTTTGAAACAAAAGAATGGAAACTGCTGTGGTAATAAAGGTAAAGAACGTTTAGGAAAGGCTTTCCCTGCATGAGGGAGTTTTGTACTGCATATTTTTGTGTGTTTAAAGTGAAAAACCCTATTTTTTTCACTTCTGCCTGGAGGAGAACTGATTAGTTAACAATTAATTCTAAAGCCCTTTTCGGCCCAGGAGAACTCTATGTATTTGTGGGTTTCATATGGCTAATGATAATGTCACTGCAATAACAACTGTTTTAAAAATATTTAGTATATTGCTGCTAAAAAACAAACAAAATGGGACATATACAAAAGAAAAAAATAAAAAAAAATAAAATGCTACTGTATAGTTTGCTTGAGAAAATACATACACATAAATACACTTATGGGTTAAAATCTAACAAATAGAAATGTCGAAGAAGGAAATCACACTGTACTAATCAGATTTTTCACATCCTGAGACTGATGAAATTGACCATCCCTGCATTCTCTTTTCACCTGCCCACTCCACTATTATAGGGTGCAGTAGCCACTTCAAACAGGAGTAACAGAAGTTCTGATCTCATTGAGCAAAATGTTGCTTTCAAAGCCACACCTTAAACCAAATCTCCTAGTCTCCTTGCCCTCAGGCACTTAGAGATCAAATTATATATCTATATATCGATCTATCTATCTATATCTATATATTGATAGATTGATATATCTATATATCAATATATAGCTATAGATATGCCTCCGTACAGATTTCACAGTCAGAAAGCCAGTCAGGGCCAAAACACATGCATTAGTCAGGTCAGCATTTCTCAGGAAAAAGAATAAAGAAACATTAAAAAAAAAATCAAAAGAAGAACAAAATACCGAACAAAATACCAAGATAAACCAAAGCAATCCAAACCAAACCAACCAACTAACCAACTGAACAAAAAACCCTCCCTCAAACCAGAAAAACCCCACCCAAATTAACAAAACCCCCAAAGAATTACAGCGTTTCCTTTTCCTTTGTCCAGCACTGTAGTACAGGTATAAGAACTGAAATCTTCCCCCAGATTCAGGCCAGAAGCTTTTCTGTTTCAATTAGATTAATTACTGGGTCAAAAGTTGCAAGAGGGACAGGCAGGGAGCAAGAGCTCCTCCTAAACGCGGATGTGAGAAGTTCATGTGGCCCAAAGATTTTCTGTGACATTTGGATTGTTGAAAAATACACATCATCATCTAGAAAAATCTTCAGAAATACATATTAATTTTGACATCTTATACAATTGCAAGGGAGAAAAACTTTAAAAAATAATTCATAAAGATGGAAAAAAAATGACAAATGTGGGGGTTTTAGGTATGATTTTACTTCAAAATATTTGGTTTAGCCATTTATTTAAATTGTATTCTAAAACTCGCAGGAGTCAATGCTTGAAATTTTAATTTGTTTGTTTCGTTCTTCTTCTAGCTTTGTACCCAGGTGGCATTTTGGAAAGGAGTAAGAGCATATTTTTGAGCCAAGATTGACTTTTAAGTGTTTTTTTTCTTTTTAAATAATACTTTTTTAAAAGATTATGATTTATTTAGCTAAGATTGAACCCTTATTTTTGCCTATGAATAATATTGCAGCAAATTAAGCAAATTAACTGAAGAAAAAAGCTTTTGTTTTTTTTTTTTAAAAAACCCAGCAATTTCTGGAGCATCAGTTTCCATAGTGAAGAAGCTGATAGAAGAACATACAATTTTTGGTTTCTTTTTAGAAAGTGATTTTGGAATTATTCTTTTATTTGTTTTCTAAGTATGTCTTTAAGATGTTTTACAAGCTCATGAAAGGCTGACAGAACAGTGTGGAAAGGATTCCTCTAATCACTTTTGATGAATGCTTGTTTTCATACCTATTAACTGAGCAATAAATGGGAGCTTGTTCTCTTGCACAATCGTTGCTGGGGGCTTGCAGGAGCCTGTGCTCTATATTTTTAACTACCGTTGAATTACTTATATACAATTCCTGTTGTGAAATTCCCCTTAAACTAGCAGAAGGCTATTTGTACCTCAATCATCAAGTTCATTGAGTTGTCCTTTGTGTAATTTCGCCATGTAAATATCAGTTTAGAATCAGTTCCTTTGATTCTGTTTTGAAAGATTTCAGGAGAAGGGAAACACACTTAGTGCCACTTAGCTCATGGCAACGATGTCACAACTGATGTGGGAGCCAATTACAGCTAATTACAGTTTGACTAACCTTCTGTACCATTAAAATTCTTAAAGACTCTCCCCAGCTCCTGCTCTG
>WBMY01004152.1:24214-94905 GCA_013397315.1 Donacobius atricapilla | reverse complement strand
AAAAAAAAAAAAAGCCAAGGAAGAGCAAGGAAGAGATATGTCAAAAAAGACAACTGAAGAGCACATTTCCACTTCATGGCTTTAGGCTCTGTTATGTTTTCCCAGTCACAGTTATAGAAAAGCTGTTACTTAATAGCACTTTTTCATACTCATTTAAGATGCAAAAGCACTTCTTGACAAAGAGGTGTGTCTCACATCTCTTTCTAAATGATTCTAATTCCATCTACAAGCCAATAAAACTTCAATACACGCTTGAAAAAATATTCACTTTGAAAATGACTGATGAAATACTGCTTCAGATCAGCCAGAAACCAGAATTCTTGCAAGGACAGGGACAATCTTGCTCCTGAAACCCTTCAAGACATAATTCCATTTCAGTAATGTCTCCTATGTTATATTTGCCAGATTTCTGTAAAAGCGGAAGGCATCCCCAGAAGAATCATTTGGTAAGAGTGAGCATAAAAGATAACATCTTAAATTTAGGTTTCAGGGGACCCCTGAAGGTTATTTTCTCCTACCTTCTTCTCAAAGCTGGATCAACTACAAACTGAGAGCAGGTTGCCCTACGTCATTTTGTCTGGCTGAATCCTGACTGTCCAATGACAGAGACCTCACAGTATTTCTGGGTATCCTGTGCCTCACAGAGAAAAAAAATGTATTCTCATACCTGTAATTTCCCATGTTCATCTTGTGCCTCTCTGCTCTTATGAGCCTGTATAAACTTCTGGAGTCACAGAAGCACAGAATCATTTAGACTGGAAAAGATTTCCGAGACCATCGAGTCCAACCTTTGACTGGTCACCACTTGGTCATGTGGACTGGAGAATTAAGTGAATTAAGTGCCGTGTCCAGGCTTTTCTTTACCTCCAGGGATGGCAACTCTACCCCATGCCTGGGAAGCCCTGTCCAATGTCTAACAACCCCTTCTATGAAGAAATTCCTCCTGATTCCAGCCTGAACCCTCTCTGCTGAAGTTTGAGGCCATGTCCTCTTGTCCTGTCACAACTTCCCTCAGTGTAGAGACCAATCCCCACCTGGCTACACTCTCCTCTCAGGGAGTTATAGAGAGCAAGGCCTACCCTGAGCCTCCTTTTCTCCAGGCTAAACATCCCCAGCTCTCTCAGCCAAAGGACTCATCAAAGGATTTACTCTCTTAATACTCTTTCATTTTTCTGAATGCTTCTGACTTTATCTTTGCTGTAACAA
Organism: Donacobius atricapilla; assembly: GCA_013397315.1. NCBI lineage: Eukaryota > Metazoa > Chordata > Aves > Passeriformes > Mimidae > Donacobius > Donacobius atricapilla. The sequence continues at coordinate 93,699 of WBMY01004152.1, read as the reverse complement.
CCCATAACGCACCAGGCATCAGTAAGCTCCCTCTAAGCCATCTCTTCCTTCATCTGAACAAGTCCCACTGCCCCTTTTACCATGGGTTAACACTTCATTCTCCCAGGCTCTGTCACTAAGAACAGGCACCCAGGAGCCTGAGAGCAAACCCTGACTCTAAAGAGAAAGTTCAAAAAGACACCTCGAACTTTTCAGTTCCTTCATTTTTCAGTGCACACACACACATTTGCTGCCAACATTCCCAAATAAATGTCTTTTGTGTTATAAAATCATAGATGATTTGGGTTGGAAGAGACCTTGAAGATCATCTTATTCCAGGCCGCTCTGCTATGGGCAGGGACACCTTCCACTAGACCAGGTTGCTCAGATCTCCATCCAACTTGACCTTGAACAATCCCAGGGATGGGGAATCCACAGCTTCTCTGGGCAATTTGTACCAGGTCCTTATCACCTTCATGGTAAAGAATTTCCTCCTAACCTCTAATCTAAACCTATTCTCTGTCAGTTGAAGTCTTTTCCCCTTGCCTTTCACTCCAGGCCCTTGTAAATAGTCTCTCTCCATCTTTCCTATAAGTTCCCTTCAGGTACTGGAAGGCTACAAATAGGTCATCCTAAAGCCTTCCCTTTTCCAGGCTCAGAATTCCAGTTCTCTCAACCTTTGCTAATAGGAGGTATCCTCATGCCCAGCTGAGCTGTGGTTTTCAGAATACCATAGCTACATGACCTGGCAATATGACTGCTTACTATCTGGATAACTTCTGTCCTTCACCTTTTCCAGGATTCCTTTTTATCTATGTGCATGTTCAAGATGCTCACAGTGAATCAAAGCAGGGTTTTTACCAGGCCCGTTGGGTTTCTGCCCATCAGAACAGACTGCTTCTGTGTCCTGGGGAGTCTTTCCGTGAAGGAAGATGCTGTGTCTATGCACATATCTGTGTACAGACCTGAGAGATTTCCAGGCACTGATCTGTGCAGCAAATGGGTCAGGTCTGTATGGTTCACCAGCATTTTGTTTCCAGACTGGAGCCCTGAGAAGAAAGGGAAAGTCACATTCTCTCTGCCCCTTTCTAAGACACTGATATCAGAGTTCCTTGCACATGTTAATTAGGGGTACTTACTGGCTGAACTTTTCACTTTGAGGCAAATTCTGCTCATTTATATCAGTAAGCCCCATATGTTTAAGTACTTTCTTCACAGTGAGTAATCAGGTGTTGTTACTAATAAACAGTCATCTTCAGATCACAGATGGGCATGGGGAAAAGTGTTTTAAAGCTGTTATTTTTCTCATGGTGCAGGATTAAGTTATATAACCATCATCTTTAGTTCTACTGCCTCCTTATTGATTTAAAGCATGAATTTCAAATGTGTATATATATATGTATGTATATATACAATGATATATCTCAGCTGGTGTGCTGCTTCATTCCAGTCACCAGCACCAAAGGGAGTTTTTGAATTAATGTAGACCATTAGTAAATCAAAAAAGCAATTCAATAAAGCACAGCGGGGAGAAGATGCAATATCTACAGCACGGGAAAAATATTTTAAGAAGGGCAGTTGTTTGTTAAGAGCTAGGGAATTCAGAAAGACAATTCAACGGAATGGTCTAATAAAGATCAGAATTGTGCTGAGCAATAATAAAATCCAGAACTGAAAAAAAAAAAAAAAAATCCAGCAAACACCTCTATAAACCTATAAAATAAAATGACATGTTCTCCCAAACCAGGCAGTTGATTATAACCTTGATCAAGAACAGATCTAAGAATTTTATGTTGCTCTGTGCCTTCAACTTCAAGGTACACCCATGAAAGTGTCTAAGCGTTGCAGCATACAATTTTTACTCAGCTAATTTTGAAGTACGTGTTCTTAGAGCCTTGGTTAGACCCTTGACCGTTGTTATGGGGCATGCAGGAAACACTCTTGATATTGCATACGACATTTTCAATATGCACAAGTAAAAGGTAGAATAAATACTGAAGGATATTTTTTTTTAATTCCCCATTTTAAAAACTGGATTGCAACCGGAACTTATCAATTTCAATCAGGATTGTAAAATGATTTCCTGTATCCTAGGGAAACACCATCTGGAATCTCTTTTAATAGGAGGACTTTTCTTTTCTTTTCTTTTCTTTTCTTTTCTTTTCTTTTCTTTTCTTTTCTTTTCTTTTCTTTTCTTTTCTTTTCTTTTCTTTTCTTCTTTTCTTTTCTTTTCTTTTCTTACAGTGACTTGAGCAGAAGATTGCAATGTTTTGAATCCATGTACAAGACCCAAACTTTCCACTTCTAACTAACTGGAAGAGCTTCCCATTAATATGTCCCTCACTGTTTTTTGCAGCATTAAAGAACTTCTCAGTTCTTTCTTCCCTAAGTTCAGCCTGGAAGGTGGCTGGATGTCAGAGGATGATTTAACCTTCCCACAATTTTGTTTGCAGCCTCTTGAGAAGGCACATAGTTTACTATATACAAAGTAAAACTTCTACTTCATATTCAGAACCATTTTCATAGCCTACATTTCAGCAGTCAAAACAAAACGTGTTTGGAAAGCATTTCTAGACACCAAGGCAAAAGAAATAGGGTTTTGAGTAACTAAAACGATAAAAAAAAGAGAGTTAAAAACCAAGCCAGGGATCTGTGCATTGTCCTAAGTAGAGCTAGGCATCTCCTCTGGAAGCAGATGGCTACTTCATGTACAGTTCTTCTGGGCCTGGCCAGAGCTCCTGCTGGCATTTTCACTTTATCAACAGTAATGGCAGATGAACAAGTGAATGAAATCTAAAAATGTGCTTTTCAACAAGGTAACGCTTTACGTCTACTCCCATGGCACAACGCAGCACTGTTTCTTTCAGTGGAGTCCTAAAGAGACTGAAGGGAAGCAGGTATATCTTTATCTCTTCAATCCCCAGAGTTTCTGGGACAACCTATTTGCCGTTAATGTCTTTGAGTTATGCTAGAGGAATATGAGTGAAAATATTGACTTGCCAAACATCTACTGACTCATACATGCAGATGTGAGAGACTTTCAGAACCATTGAGACAAAGCATGCAGAAAAAGATCACAAACAACTTGCCTGTGTACCTGACTATGTTGGGGGTCAGATTTGGGTTTTTTTTTCCTTATAGAATTTTTCCCCATAAAGTCACTAGGAGACTAATTACTGGGTGCTTATGGGTGCTTGACCAGAACAAAAGAAATGGCCAAAGGAAAGTGTAGCACCAGACTACACCCTTTTTTGGTCTCTGAGAGCTTTTTGCTCCAAGGGAAAAAAGAGATACCATGAGGTTTTGGGCAGGTAAAGGGCGGGCGTGGGGGCAGCTTCGCTCTCCTGCTCTCGACATGGAGAGAGAAGGGTGAGGCCGCTCCTGCTGCAGGAGTTTTTCTCACTGCCATCCCCGGGTCCGGTCCTGAGGAAATCTCCCATCATCTCCTCGTGTACCCAGGAACTCTGCGTTCACCTCCTGCCCTGCTGGAGCTGGGCCAGCCCCGTCCCACCACCGCCGCTTTTCTTCGGCACTGCTCCGGATACGCTGTATCCCCGCACTGCCCGGCCCTGCCAGGACATCCCTGCCCTTCCAGCTACCACCCTGGAGCCTCTGGTACATCCCACCCACCAGCCCGGGATTCTCCACCGTTCCAGCTTGGTGCTCTTGGAGCCTGCACCAAGACCAGACTGCCCCGGGCTTTGTGAAACAAAAGCCCCTCGAGGTTCCTGGTTTTGTTTATCATTAATGTATAGTTGTTGTTTGTTTGCCTTGTTATACATACTAGTAAAGAGCTGTTATTCCTATCCCCACATCTTTGCCTGAGAGCCGACTTAATATCAAAGTTTTAATAATTCGGGGGGAGGGGGTTTGAACACTCCATTCCAGAGGGAGGTCTTGCCCTCCCTAGCAGATACCTGTCTTTCAAACCTAGACAGACTACCAGAGGTTTCATTTTTGTGTCATAAAAGTGGTTGTTATGCTGTGTCCTGGTCTGACCTGCAACTATAAAGCACTCTGACATTTAGGTCTTATAGGATGCCATGTGTTCCTTGAGCGTAATACTTAGTGCTCTTTGTCAAACAACAGGAGTTTTGTTAAAAAGAATACAGATAAATCAGAAGTCTGAGAGCTGATGGATACCTCAGGAAGAATGGCTATCCTGGATAGGACAGTCCATAACTTTGAGGGACAGCACATGGACTGGGATTCTCAGCATTGATGGTGACCCCCTTATCTTGATAGTCCAGAGGAATTCCAGTTGCTCTGAAGTTCTGCTGGAGCCTACAGTGCCCAGAGAGGCACCACTGCTCTAATGAAATGAAGTGCAGCTCTGCTTCTGCTTGTCTTTTTTGCTACTCTACCAGCTCCTCCAGTTTTCTCTCTCTCCTTGGTTTTAAGACAAATTACTTAAACAGTTTTAAACGTAGATAATTCTAACCTAAGCAGGGGCATATATCATCACACAAAAAGAAAAATCTCCACCCCTGGGACTTCACTTGATTTTTTTTTTTTACTTTTTTTTTTTTTCAGTCATCATTATTAGCTCATGAGGGAAAGGTTAGTAGGCAAAGAAACTAACAGATTTCTGAAGTTTCTGTTAATTTGTACCCAAAAAACTTTTTCCACCTGACCAGCTGGTTCATTTCTGCTGAAAATGCATTTTTGCTGCTCTGCTTGAATTTTTTTAAAAAATATAGATATGTTTATGTTTTGTATTCCTCACACTGCTTCAGTTCAAGGAATCCAAACGTGAAAAGAGGAGGCTTTGTTCCCAGATTATCTAGTCTAGGGATCTCTCTAATCTGTAGGAGATAAAAGCAAGGGACTGTTCATTGTCATCCCTCCCCCACCCATGACTGTCTCATTTCCCTGCTAAAAATCAAGGCATTGTCTATTAAAGAATTATGTGTACATTTTTCCAACTTCAGTCTGGACAGTGTAACTTTTGATTTCATGTGAGAGAACTCCTGGCCAGAACAGTGCACAGTCTCCACAAGTCTTTAGCTGACCTTCAGCAACCATGATAATGGAAATGCCATATCCTACTCAAAGATGCTACAGAATTAATGTACAAAATGGCTAAGTTTGGTACATATCATCTCATACTCTTTGTTCCCAGGCTGGAAGGTAACTTCTTCTCTCCAATGCATTCCCAAGAGCCTTTTCATCAGCTCTAAAGCTCTAATTAATTAGATAATAATGAGAAGGTTAGTCTTCCACTTTGAATCAGTCTCCCTGTAACAAAATCTATACTGACCAGAAAAAATAAATATAGGAAAACCAGCTGATTAATTTAAAAGTCTACATGAAGTATTCAGAAGTGAGAAATATGAATAATCCTTCCTTTCCTTGCAGACATTTCACTGACTTTCTATGGAGAAATTCTTATCTGTCAGGAAGGCAATTATCATGTTGTACGTTGGGAAAGAATCAATATTTCTTCTTCTTCAATACTCTGGGCAAGTCCCTATATTTCTTTCCTATCTTTACCAGTTTGGGATTTTTACACTGGACATGTGTATCTAGACTGAAGGAATATCAGTTCCTAATTCCAATAGCGTGTACTTAAGAAATGGGTGACTACTTCGACTGGGGACAGTGATGGATTTAAACTATTCTGCTATCAGCTTATCCAACAGTGCAGCAAGTCACCAGTTTTTGGTTCAAAAATAATAAATTCAAAAAAGATTCTTTTGAACCTAAATCTATGTGCTATGCATGTCTCATTATGATAATTCTGTATGTAATGTTTTCAGAAATAATCTGCTACAAAAAAGATATTTTCCTTCATCAAAGAACTTTACAGAATTCCTGAGACAACTGACACATCTTACAAATGTATTTCAATTGCTTATCCCTTAAAGACCTAATTCCCACAACTCCTAGTTTGACAGGGTGAAACAATGGCTTTTGTGGATGCATCACAAAGAAAATACAAAGAAATAGTCAAATAATCACCTATTGCTTGTTGATTCATCTTTTTCATGCCGAATAATTTATCACTAACTTCAGAGTGTCTTCTGACACATATAATGTTCAAATTTTTAAGTAGAATTTTAAGTGGGATTGGTTTCATAACCCCTAATATATGCAATTCTTCACTGTAACAAGGTTCCCTACTAGGAAAAACCTACTAACAAGAGTAGTAGATCAATGCCAAGCTTTTGGCAGCTGTTTAATAGAATTTCAGAGGGTTTAAAGTCAAGCAAAATATGAAGTCATCTTCATCAGACATAGAAGTAACTCTATTTAATTTCCCCCTCTCAGAGGTTGCTAGATTTAGATGAACACTATATAATTGTAGAAATATATCACAAAAGGTAAAGTTGAGGGTTCTTTTGGTGTTTGGTTTGTTGCTTTGTGGGTTTGGTTTTTTTGGGGGTGGTGGTAGTGGTCATGTTGGTTTTTTGTTTTATTTTGGGTTGGTTTTTTTTGCTTAGGACTTCTTTTACAAAGAAATCAGGAATTCCAAAGACCATAATGAAGATACTTTGAAGATTCTCTTTCTTGTAAATACCTTAGGTCCCTTGTCACATCTTCAGCTAAATATTTTGAGATAGATGAAGTACACAAGATCAAATAGACTCTATTTACATTCTGTGAGTCACTAGCTTCTTGATTTTCATGGTATTTCTCAGTTTATCCAAAGAGAGCTTGCTAGTGTGGGAAAGGTGAGCAGGAGTTGTTTGTTTAAGAATGAAATTTTATTTCCAGTGAATAAAGGCAAAACAGTAGGCAGAGTCACTCATTCCTTTTACATTCCTGCAAGTAACACATACATGTTGCAAGAGAGAAACTATACAGTTCTCCTAGTTTAAAATGACACTATTAAAAAAAAATACCTCTCATAAAAAGAATAACAAAGGACTCTTTGAATCTCTACATCTTAAGGTTTCTAAAATCAAGGTAAGTAGAATTGCTCTCCGGAGCAATTGTGCAAGGAAAAAAACCCAATCTTTACCAAAACCTTCTTTCATAGACAGACAATTTTATCTCAAAATTGAGAGAAAATTTCATTCCAAACCACTTTCTTCTAATGTTTTCACACTGTAACTAATTTAGTCTTTTTTTTTTTTACAAGGTTTAAAGACAAACTCAATCCCAAGGCTAGCATCATTAGTAATAGCCTTTTTTGGCAAAAAAAAAATCACCATTCTCAGTATTTTCTCTCCTTTAATTTTAAGATGATTTTTGACCAGGGCCATATTTACACAACAGAAGTAAAATCATTAGATGCAAATTGAGTCAGGCTGATTGATCCAAACCATGCTGTAGTCAAATGAAAGACTGTCATTCTTGCAGAAACAGAATTCAGTCTAGAAAATCTGTTAAAATGTAATGGGCATTCACTATCAGTAAAGCATTAAATTTTGATTTTACAGTGTCTGGTAACCCTTTTTTTTTTTTTTTTTTTGCTAGATTTAGACTTATATTTGCGTTGTTCTAGCTATTGAAATAAAACTGATCAATTTTTTTTTGCTTTGATAGGTTTCCTTTAAATTTGTATCATCTTTTTCCTGATCATACTTTCTTTGCAGCATTTATATTCTTGATACCCACTATTTAAAGTAAATTGATTAACTGTGGGATAAGTTACTAATTGTTATGAATAAGAATGGAAAAATAGAGTTCTTTGACGGCATTATCATTTTAATGACTTCATTTTAGCCTTATCATCATTAAAAATCTGTAAATGAAAGAAATACAAAGCATAAAATATAAACAGGCTGACAAGTGCATGACAATAAGAGATACTGAACATTATATTACTATATTTCTAAATCGCACTACCAATCAAAGATTATTCTATGCAAGACTGATATCAAATCCAGATACAACAATAGATTTGACAGGTACATTCTTCATAGTCTGCTACCTCTTTATCACTTACAGTCTGTTTTTTGAAGTCATTACTGGCAGATTTTATTATATATCCACCCACTTGGCCCATGAACATCCACAAAGGATTAATTTTGGCATTCAGTCCGGACTTTAATTGTGCAAGTTTAATTCCATTTATGTTATCTCTTTGTTTATTTAGAAGTGCTACAAAAACAGACCTTAAATTCATGGATTTTTCTTTTTTTTTTTTACTACAGTATATTTTTTGGACACCAAATATGGCATCTCTTATACATTAGTATAAGAATATGGCATTTCTTATACATTAGTATTACAGGCCAGTAGTTAATAACAGTAAGATATTCACAATGTACACATGGTATACTGTCAAGTACCCACACAGATGATCTCTCTGCAGCATGATGTACCCAGGAGTTCTACAGAAAGGCATAAAAATAGTTGAGATGATTGATAAAGGACCAAGAGGATTTCACCTTTCCCACAGGTCACACCTCTGTGTGTTCAGTAAAGAAAGAAACACATCAACCAACAGAGGAATGAGCTGGAAAGAAGATGGCAGTTCAACTGGTCCTAGGAGTACGCAAGTAAATTGATCAACATAAGATGAAGAGGCAGATGCTAACCTTCTTTAGTGCTATTGTTTATGTAAGCTAAAACAGCTACACAGGTAAAACTGAGGAACATTCAAGCAGGACTTAACTGACAAACTGATCAATAGCCACAAACAGTATCCAAAGGAAACACTGCATTGGGACACTTTTTGGCAAGAGTGATTTTAATCCATTTGCTGAGTCTTAGCGATAGTGGCTGAACTGTAAAAACAAAGGAGAAAAATATCTGAAACACACATGCTTGAGAGTGACTTCTTCCATACATGGTTAAACATTAAAGTTTGATGCATTGAAATTAGGAGAATGTTTAGTTGCCAGGATAATCTAAAAGTAAACATGTAAGACCAGTGTTGATATAGTATAGCCAATGAGACACAGAAACTTTTTTTCAAGTTAAAGTTATTTGGAGAATGGTCTGCCATAAGCAGGAAGCAACTGCAGGGATTTTATGCAATGAACGGCCAAGGGAAAGGACAGAAGGAGGGCTGCATTGTGCATGAGCCTTGTTCAGGTGTCAAGAAGAACAAAGAAACACAAGGTGGTGACGGCACAGAGTGGATTTCTGAATGCCTGTAACATCTTAATCAGGTTTACACAGGAAGTTAGGCTCTACAGTGCTTATCTGAGTTGAACAGAGTTGGTGAACTTTTTCTCCTGAGCCTTTAGTTAAACTGTAAGGATTTGAATAGCGCAAGCATGTTCCCTGAGAGGAGAATATGAATGAAGGCAAAATCCCGTCAGGGAAAAGGTGCTGAATTTTTCTTTTCTATTTAAACATTATACTTCTTCTGTGGAAAGCACTCTGGGCTTAGTATGCTGACAAAATACTTGCTTTAGGTCAAAAACTGTCTCCACATGGTTTTACTTTTAGAAATGAACTCTGTATTTCTCTTTTCAGCTAGTCCCTCCCCAAATTCCATTCATAACAGATGTTTCAGGAGGAAAACCAGAGCTGGTGGGGCTTCTGCCACTCTTACTGCGCCAGAAAGTTTCACCACAGAAATTTGTAACAGAGAATCCCTTTAATCATCCCCACCAAAACCTCGAAGTTTCCATCATGGTAGAAGTGTATCCTGACATGTGAACAGGAAAAAACTGAAGCAAGTTCAATACTATTTCTAGGTCTGTTGAAGGCAGAGCAGAGGCTATTGTGTGTAATCTGAGTTCCTGAACCACAGAAAGTGAGCTTTCCTCGGTTGGGAAGCCCTGAAGTGACCCTTACGAGGCAGTGTGCTTAATTTCAAATATGCCACTTCACATCAGGGCCCATTATCTTCACCACGACAGTGCTGTAACATAACTATATGACCTCTTCAGCATTCATAATAAGGCTGTCTGCACAGCTGATCTTTCATCTGAGGCTAAAAGGCACTTATAGAAAAGCACTACTCATGATGATTTTTTTTAAATTTTTGTTTGGTTTTGGTTTTTTTAACATATTTTTTTGCTGTATATACTGCAGATTTTTAGGCTTTTGTTCAGTCTTTCTGTATTCCCAGGTGTGCTATCCCTTCAATGAACTTAAGGTGTCCTGGTTTATCTGAATTATTTATGTATTATATCTATTAATATATTTATATAAATATGAGAAATAATTCTATGAACTAGCAATATGAGAAAACAGCAGAAGCTATCCTAGGCCTTTCTTCTAAACCTTAAGTAGTCTAGGTACTGGGCTGAGGAGCCAAATGTCTTTATATCATCCATTATCTAGTTGCATGGTCTAAACCCCAGGACACCCAGCTACCTTGACCACAGTGGAAGAAGTTCCCACTTACCATTTTCTTCCCCTTTCCACACAGTAATTGTATCCTGTCCAGACCTGGCAAAAGGGCTATTGGAATTTCATTTTGTTTCACTATTTTTTAGGAAAAAAAAGGTTGCAAAAAAAGTTGGGTTTTTTTCTCTCTCTTTAGACGTGCAATAGATTTTATTGTATATATTTATTTGCAAGTCCTTTAACTGAATTTACTTATCAGAAGTTACCCTGCCTACATCTTGTTCTGCATTCAGTCCAAACCCCTGAAGCTACAGAACTAAATATCCTTTATGCATAACCAGTTTAATTTATGAAATTTCTATCTAATTATGTTTTGTCTCACAATACTGTGGCGTAAAGGTTAAATTAAGGAAAAAAAAAAAAACAAAACAGTAAAGTCTGGTTTATTGACATTTGAAACCAGTTACAAATAAGTATCTTGTTCAGGCAGCCCCGCAGGGCTTACTACATTTCTGAGATAGGATCCCAAATTTCATATAAAGCAGAGTTNGTGACGGCACAGAGTGGATTTCTGAATGCCTGTAACATCTTAATCAGGTTTACACAGGAAGTTAGGCTCTACAGTGCTTATCTGAGTTGAACAGAGTTGGTGAACTTTTTCTCCTGAGCCTTTAGTTAAACTGTAAGGATTTGAATAGCGCAAGCATGTTCCCTGAGAGGAGAATATGAATGAAGGCAAAATCCCGTCAGGGAAAAGGTGCTGAATTTTTCTTTTCTATTTAAACATTATACTTCTTCTGTGGAAAGCACTCTGGGCTTAGTATGCTGACAAAATACTTGCTTTAGGTCAAAAACTGTCTCCACATGGTTTTACTTTTAGAAATGAACTCTGTATTTCTCTTTTCAGCTAGTCCCTCCCCAAATTCCATTCATAACAGATGTTTCAGGAGGAAAACCAGAGCTGGTGGGGCTTCTGCCACTCTTACTGCGCCAGAAAGTTTCACCACAGAAATTTGTAACAGAGAATCCCTTTAATCATCCCCACCAAAACCTCGAAGTTTCCATCATGGTAGAAGTGTATCCTGACATGTGAACAGGAAAAAACTGAAGCAAGTTCAATACTATTTCTAGGTCTGTTGAAGGCAGAGCAGAGGCTATTGTGTGTAATCTGAGTTCCTGAACCACAGAAAGTGAGCTTTCCTCGGTTGGGAAGCCCTGAAGTGACCCTTACGAGGCAGTGTGCTTAATTTCAAATATGCCACTTCACATCAGGGCCCATTATCTTCACCACGACAGTGCTGTAACATAACTATATGACCTCTTCAGCATTCATAATAAGGCTGTCTGCACAGCTGATCTTTCATCTGAGGCTAAAAGGCACTTATAGAAAAGCACTACTCATGATGATTTTTTTTAAATTTTTGTTTGGTTTTGGTTTTTTTAACATATTTTTTTGCTGTATATACTGCAGATTTTTAGGCTTTTGTTCAGTCTTTCTGTATTCCCAGGTGTGCTATCCCTTCAATGAACTTAAGGTGTCCTGGTTTATCTGAATNAAAAAAAAAAAACAAAACAGTAAAGTCTGGTTTATTGACATTTGAAACCAGTTACAAATAAGTATCTTGTTCAGGCAGCCCCGCAGGGCTTACTACATTTCTGAGATAGGATCCCAAATTTCATATAAAGCAGAGTTTCTCCTGAGATAATGTAGCAGAAACAACCTGGCATCCATTTAGTTTGAAACCAAGCAAGGTAAACTAAGCATGTTTGTCTTGAGCACAAGCACATTAAGTAGGGTAATCTGTGACTGCATATAAGAATTCTATAGCATTATAACAGTGCTAAAACTTTTGTATATATATCTAAACATGAATATATAAAAAATACGTAGCCACAGACAAATGGAAATTTATGTAACTGCAAAACTGAGGTACAGGAAAATATGTTCAGTATGCAGTAAAACCTTCAAGGCAAGAGCTAAGATTTTGCAGCAGTCAACAAAGGATGAACAGGACAGGTGTTGATGGAACCAACCAAGAAAGATTTCTGGCAAAAAAAAAGGAGCAAGCCCTGGGCCCAAAAATAAGATTCATTATGTCAAGACCAGATGAAATAACGCCCTTGGTCTTCTGGGGAGGGGATGAGGAGCACAAAGGGGAGGATGAGGGGAGCTTACTGGCCAAGGCACAAGGATCATCAGCACTGACAACTCGGTGTCAGCTCCGTGGAATTGGACACTCGAAGCCCGCTCACGGCGTAAGTGGTGAGGACTAACTTTGAACACGTATTGTTGACAACTGAAAGTGATTAAGAACCAATCATTTGCTGTGCGACATCAATGATCAACAATCAAGTGTTGTTGTGCTGAAAGTGGCAAAACTCATTAATTTTTCAAACAGTCCATAAAATATCCAATGTTTTAACTGGTACAAAGGTATATACCTATATGATGTACATGCTCATGAATAAATACATATGTCTCTATATGTAATATACATATGTATAATCTTTGTAAAGTCTTATGTACAAGGTGTTTATATTACTGTGTGTAGGTATCAACCACCATAAAGCAGCTCAAGTTCAATACTCTGAAACATATCTACAAATACTACAGATAATCTGTCTTTTGGGGGCTGTTGTCAGGTCTAATAAAACCAAGGATTTCAAGCAAACTTTAGAAGTCAAATCTGAGGCACACAGAATCACAGACTACATAGGACTTAATAAAAATTTTCAAAAGTTATGTTCACTAAGATAAGAATTATCCAGATCAGAAGTTGTGCAAATCAGTGTTAGTTGCCTGGACTCTCACCAGAAAAAAAAAAAAAAGAAAAAGAAAAAAAAAACACCAAAACACCAAACAAACAAACAAAAACCCTGAAAAACCTCTATAAGTTGTAGCAAGAGTCTCTGATTGAACATTCATCATGGCAAAAACAAGCACACCACAGGAAAGTGATTTGGAGGTCAGAATACTTCTATCCCACCACAGAAATTACTTATTGTATATTTTTTATATTAGATATTATTTATTTTGGTAGTTTACCAGTCTTGGAGTAATTAAATTAAATAATGACCACAACAGAACAGGATCCATTTCAAATGAATCAATAATGTAATAGTTTCTATTTATTTCTCAACCCCAGCACAATATGGTCTACTTTGTCTTCCTTGAATTCCTGACAATATTTTATTTACCGGATGTACACACATGACAAAATCATTTAAAAACTCATGTAGGCAAAATTCAAATCTGAGAAAACCTCATAGTCTGCTCTTTATGTATTGTTTTAAATCTAGCCACAATTTGGATGCAGATAAATTCAAATTGAAGTACAATAACAGGACATATTCTGAAGTGTCCTGAATTTTTGAAATGGTTTGTTAGGTAGTATTGTGTCTGAATTGCTTCACAAGTGGCGAAACTCACAAATTTTAAATCTATATTTCTGTGGCTTTGCAGAGTTCGTAATGATTGATAATACCAAAAAGTGCCATTAAGATGAAGAAGTTCCTGTTAGATAGACTGAACTCAGTAGCATAGATTATTTTTATAGCTTCCTAGAAATTCATGGAATATTTGAAAATATGCTGGCTAAAGTAAATCAGCCTGATTAAAAATACAGCAAGAGGGAGTCAAAGCCAGTGAGAAATGAGTTTATACTGTGGATGCTGGAGCTTTTTTCTAGATAGTCTCAGGTGAAATAACAGTAGGCTTAAGTCTGATCTTGTTGGAGGAAGCTCAGAGGAGAGAAAAGAAGTGAGGTAAGAGCTCTCAGGAAATGACTTTTTAAAATTTTTAGATTTTGGTTAAGCAATTGGTTGAGCTTATTTGTTGAGCAATTTTACATAAAACTCTGCCAAGATTTATTTCAACAGACTTATATAAATATTGCCGTAATTCCTCTTTCCCATGATCAGCAGATATTAGCTTCAACTATACCCGTAAAAGTGTCCCCAAAGATCAATACTTGCCTTTATTTCATAATGCTCTTGCAAACATAATACTACAGAGTTTTATGTCCTCTTATTTGTATCCCTTCATGCAGTTAGCTTAAGAGTTTACAATTTCTTTTTTGTCAGGGCTAGTACAAGTTATATGCTGCACGTAACTATGGACTAGACCTTAGGACTCATCTTGTATTTATCTTCATCTTTACTATAGGCAAACAAGGAAGAACAAAGAGCACACAGTGACACTGAGAAATTATGGAAAAGATGTTCCTTAATGTCCCTTGCAACCCAAATCGTTCTGTGATTCTAATGAAGTGTAAATTTAGATTAAATATTAGGGTGAAATTACCTTTTGTGACTGTGGTCAGGCACTGGAACAGGAACAGGTTGCTCAGAGAAGCTGTGGATGTACCATCCCTGGAAGTGTTCAAGGTGAGGCTGGACGGAACTTTGAGCAACCTGGTCTAGCAGAAAGTGTCCCTGCCCAATTCAGGGCATTGGAATTAAAGGTCTCTTTAAGGTCTCTTTCAATCCAAACCATTCTTTGATTCTATGAAATAGAGAGTAATGAAAATATCTTCTTTCTAGTTTTTACTTCACAGTCGCAGAACAGCAAGGGAAAAAACAATATTAAAAGCCAAAACCAACTAAACAACAACCACAACAAGAAGAACAATAAATACTGTGCAAGAACAAAACCAGAATAACACATGACATTGCATGATGACCTTGATCCATAGGGCTAAATAAAATCTCTGGAAAAAGAAGAGGGTCAGATAATAAAGATAATAAAGGTCTAACAGTTTAAAATTCTATTTTATAAAAAAAGAATATATAGTATATATTACATGCTATTGGTCTTTAGAATAAGAATTCACTGCATTCAGTTTCATTATTATACGTCACTTCTAGTGACATATAATTGGATTTTTCTTTTTCTTAAAGAATGACAAACATGCTTACATTCTAAGTCATATTAGAATTCAATGGCAGGTAAATGTGTAAATACATCAAAGGTTAGTGTTGACTATTTGATTTCCAGAGAGTAAATCCTCAAAAACACATCAAATTAAAGAGGAATAAAGATACTACACATATATAAGACTTTATATATAAATATAAATAATGAAAATTAAAAGCAGCCTGTAAAATATGCATATCTTTAACTGAATACATAAATGCTACAAAAAAATTGTATAAGTGAAAGATGTCAATTTGGACAAATTCCAAGAAGATAAAGTTTGAGATATAACGAGAATAAGAGGAAGGTGGTGCTGAAATTTGCTAAAAAAATCATGAATTATAAGACAAAGAGAGTGTAATTTCAAAAAAAATGTCAGGCATGAATGAATCTGGAATTTGGCCTGTACCTTCAATTAAACATGCCGAGAAGATTTTTTTAATCTCTGTTAAACTTCCTTTAGCATTCAGTAATAGTTTAGATATAGCTGTAGTTTCACCTGTTTCAAAACATAATTTCATAAAGTTTACTTCAGGTAGGTTGTTAAATTTACCTCAGAATCAACTGCTTTGAACTTTCTCACTTCGCCACTGCTGTCCTCAATGCAGTCATTTAATTTCATTTTCTGTCACCTTCAAATATAATTAGCTATCTCTCTTTCATGTCTTGCCTTTTTTAACCCTGAGTCTCATTTTACAATATGGTCTTGCAAAAATATGTAAGTAAACAGTTGCATTAAGGTTGAATTCTTTCTTAGCTATTGGTACCATTTCACACAGACATACACAGCATCAGAGAAATAAGTTTCTTACAGAAGCAAAACTGTAATTTAAACTTGACCTACAAGATATTTTGGAGCAGATGGGTTTTATTGTGTGTCTCCTTGGCCTGAATCTGAATGAATCACTGAGTCGTGCAATGACTGGGATGTTTGCAGTAATTGCTTGTTGATTTTCTTTTGACCATTTGAGGCTGAAAACACTTTTGATTTCTTTATTATACACTGGAGGAAGGTCACTGATTTGATTTGTGATAGTGTTCAATTCCACTGTTAATGTTTGTGTCAAACATAGTGCAAATGTTTGCTTTATTATGTCTACAAGACTACTTATAATTGACATTTAAATTGTAATCAGAGCATTTATCTAAAATTGAAGGTTCTCAAAATGAAATAGTTTTATCCACGGAAATAGAGAAGTATTTGTAAATTGTGATAGTCTTAATAATCATTTTAAAAACTTTAGAAAGCAGGACGACAAAGTACACTTTAGCCAAGTAATAACAGTGAAATATTTTGTCTGAGAATATTAATATACAATGTCCAGCATTAATTTTGGATAAGGCACAGAATGTCTATACTGATTGCTTTTTGACAAAATACATAATCTGAGAACCATAAATCAGTTTTTTTCTTTTCTGCCTTGAGAAACAGAAGCCCTGAGACAATACTGCCCAGATTCCACTTGGCATAGTTCACTTGCAATTCTCTACAGAAAAACACAAGTTGGTTTTTGAGAGGCCCATGTCACATATACACTGAGTGCCTTTTTCCATTCCTGTCCTCTCAAAGACAAATCCTACCATAACATTTTCCTTCAAAGTCACTTCTACTTAGTGTTACAATAAAATGTCAATGAACACTCTACTTCTTCCTAACATGACTTCTGGGCTTGTCCATGTTCAGTTTGGTGACAAGATACAATGCAAAAGGTAACAATCTATGTGGTTCCTGCATAATATACACCCAACTTCACCCTAGATTCCTTGGAACATTACAGCTCCAGCAAACAGAGCTAAAGGGGTCTGTAGCCTTTCTCCTACTGCTTATTATTTCGCTTTATCTTTAACCATCTATGTCATCATCTTCTGACTCCACATGTCACTAGTGTGAAGTCCCACCCTTAAGAGAAAGGGAGCATCCAAGATTCATACACGTTTGTGGTCAAAAGGATCAACAAAAGTCAAAGAGTCCATTAAAGATTAAAAAATTTTGTTAGCAAATTACATACTCAGCAGGGAAGCTGATATCAGTTAGTTCCTGACTGCCTATATAAGTACACAGCTGTGAGTTTTGGATAAAGCAATAGGGTGAAAGGGAAAAGAGAGACCCAGGTGAATTAAAAAGGAAGAGATAGATGGGAAGAAAGGGAGAGAGATCAACACTCCTGGGTCTAGTGTTGAGCCACCTGTGGTGTCCAGGGTCTTGTGGCCCCCAGACACCTGGGCTTTAATGAGATATCTTTTTATAGATAAGTTTTCCCCACCTTGGAGATGTTTCTCAATTTCTATGGAAATTAATTCTCATGCATAATCTATTCTGCTAGACCATTCTGGAAATGGGTCTTTGATGCTCTTGCTCACTTCGACGCAGGCCATGCTCACTTCTCAACCTCCTTTCTGCCTTTGTGCTGCGCTGCGCTTGTCTCCTGGATCCAGAACAAGGATGTTTGCCCCATAAAATGGCTGCGCTACCTCCCTACAGCCCCTGCTCCAGCCACACTGTTCTTTCTCACAGTGTATTATCACCAGTAATCCTTGGCTGTTACTACCTACAGCCCTTGTTTGGCTCCACAGCAATCTGGCCATCAGTGTGTGAGACATACGCATTAACATCTTTTAGGCTTCTGCATTCACTGCTAAAAGTGAGGGAAGGCTCTTTTTCAGTGTGACCCTGGTAGCAGTTGCCAATGACAGAAGTGCAGCTGGAGTCTTCACTCTGTAGATTCTTTTGTAAAATAAATAGAAAAGACTCCTTCTCCTGTTTTTAGAAAACTTTTTTTTCTCTCTCTCTAATCCATTTCAAAGGCATTCTTATCTATTCTCAAAAATAAAAAAATCCCAGTCTTTGGTGTGGAAAGTAGAAAACAAAGTCACATCAATTTTGCTAGGGTGAAGTTTGCTCATATGACTCCTTGAGAAGTGATCTATTCAATAAGTGTGGATGTGCATGCATGCATGTGTACATTGTGTTTCAGAAATTATTAACTCTGGACATCCTCAGCAGCTCACCTATACTAGCTTAGATGAAACAGAAGATGTCTTGTAGTGGCCTATTTAGCCTGAATTGGATCAATGAATGCTCATAGAGTTTGAGAAGAAAACAAGCCTCTAGCTTGGTTGACAATTATGTTCTTTCCTGTGTAGTACACCTGTACCCAGAGGCTGCAAGCCTTTCATGCCTTGTTATGAAGTAATTTCTGTGTCACAGTAATTCAAAAGAATCCTTGATGGGAAGTCACATTTTCTCTGCCACAAAGGTTAGACTCAGACACATGAACATTGAGCAAAAGAGGAGCGATATTTTGACAGTCCTTGTTCCCTAAGATACAGAATTTGTTGTCTTAACACTTTTTCTTTTTTTTTAAATAACTGATTTCCTTTACCAAATCAATGCACAAACTGTAAAGTGAGCATATGACTCATGCACTTCACTGCACAATCCTGGCATCTTTTCATGAATACAGTTACAATCATAATCTGTTGTCATATATATAATAGAAACATAGAAAAATACTAATGAATGCATCCAAAAAATATTCAGAAGAATGGATAAATGTAAAATTATGCATGCAGCTGTCCTGAATTAACTTTTCCCCTCAGCTACTTAGAAGAAAGAGATTATTCCATGTGTGTTTGGCTGTCAGCTCAACATCTTAGTGAAAATACCTTTCACTTTCCATTCCCAAACATGTACCTTTAATGATAGGAAACATGTTACATTAGTCACTGTTGCAGACTTGCATGCTAGTGAATTACGTTTTTCTCTATTTTGGCAAAAAACCATTCTGTCATGTCAGATGTTCCCTGTTTAGTAAAGTTCATAAAATTTGGGTGGAAAAAAGGTTTAAGATTCTTTATAATGAAGCTGACTTCTAGTTCCAAACTTGTCCTGTTTATAAATAGCAAGAATTATATTAAGTAACCAGCGCATCACTTTAGTTGAACCAGGGATATGTGTCCAGATAGATTGATCCATGGACTGAAAAAAAAATGGAAGACTGGTTTGCCACTATATGCAAGGTCTTGACTCTTTTAAAATATTAGTCTCAGATTTTTAGCACCAACTTGAAGGAATTCTAAAAAATGTGAGTAGTAGATGACTAGATGTGCCATGCATCCCAGACAAGGATTAGAAAAATTAGGAAAAAACCCAAACAAATACCAAAGGAGCACATTTTCTGGACATTCAACAGTATTATAAATATTGTAAAGTATTTCATAGTAAGCATCTTGAAATTAAACAATGAAAGAAAACTGAGAATTGTGTTTAGATGTCACATGATTTCACTCAACTGGGCAAAAAGGCTGATAACTGATTTTGTAGAAAAAAAGACATTTTTTTCCCACTAAAACAATTTAATATGTAATAGAAGGGAAAAAATACTGAAAAAAATGCCCAGATGCTGATTTTTCAAAGTAAATAAAGGTTGGTGAAAAAGAAAAGTGAGAAATAGAATCCAACATGGTTTCAGCTATTGCTTAGGTAATCTAAAACAGATTTTTGCCATAACATCAAAGCAAAATGCATCCTAGAATTACCAGTCTAGAGCTATAACAGGAACAGACTTTACTTATGTGAAGAAAAGGTAGTAATGCTCTGTGAATTTGGGAACCTTTAAATTAATTTGTTTTAAAGGTACAAGTGATGTAAAAATATAGGCAAGTGATACGCAATAAGCAGACTGAGTAGCACTAGGGCTCTTAACATGAGCCTACACCAAACCATTTATAAAAACATACACTAACACAAGGAGTTGTGGGGAGACTGACAAGTTTCATGAGTGAATCCTTGCTGTCAGTGAGTTTGTGGAGGTTGTCTCTTTTAAAAAAAAAAATTGCTATTGCCTCCACTTAAATGACATATCTAAAACTATAATTAGAGAAATATGCGAGATGTATATAGTACTTTTTATTCACAGGTTTCAGAACTTTGGATGAACTAATTTATCAACTGGAAAGGGATTTCTCATCAAGAGAGGAATAGAACATGACCTTTTCCAAGGATTTTGATGCAAAACAGGTGGCTTAGAGAAAATTTGCAAATATGGATAGGTATAATTTAGGAACTCTAGCCCCATGGGTTTTTTTGTGCGATAGAAAGGTATGTAGCTTTTTCATGGGTTCTTGGTTTGTTTAGAGCCATTATGAAAAGCATCCACTAAATGTGAAAAATCCATTCCAGATATAGACAAAACAAAATTTAAACCACTCTTCACAATTCATAACTAGTGCCAACACTTCAGTCACCGTGTTGCTGGGAGGAAAACACATGGCGGAAGCGTGAGGCTCCTTTCCTCTTCTCTTGATGATAATGCTGCACTCGCAATTTAGCTGTAAAAGCAGTTTTGTTTTCCTATCAGAATTGAACTGCATTTCCAAATCATCTGGTCTATCTTCTCCATGATCACTGGCAAAGGGAGAACAGCTCAAAGCCAACAACAAAATTAGCTCTAATCACATGTTCTTTAATCCTAGCAAAGTAATTCCTCTCCTGTTGCACCGCCTAATACATCTTGTTCCCATTTTGTACAGCAAGAAAAGAGAATCAGGAGCTTTGTTGGCCAACAGTGTGTGTCAGTGTGTGGGCCAGCATGAAATCTGCCCACACCTGCAGCCTGAGAACAGACCCATAGGTAAGAGAAGAATTATCTTTTACCAGACAAGCAGCAGTCACCCCTCAGCAGCAAATCAGTCTCTGAACGGCCGGAACAAGTGGTTGCTCTCAAGTTAGGAGAGGTCCTCAAAACACCCCTCTTAAAATAAAATTAGTAAATTAAATTATGCATTCCAAGAAAACTGAGAAACTGTGCAGACCCAGTTAACAGTGAATCATTAGCCCCAAAGTTGTTACACCCCGTGGGTGTGTGTCTGTGTGTGTATGTGTGTCTGTATGAAAGGTTGTTTCCAGTCAGCTGCAGGAAGCTATTGAGTCTTATTCACAGCAGTTTTGAAATCTGGATTAGAACGAGCGCCTGCCAATGCCTTTTATCAAGGACCGGAAACTACTCATCACCCAGCCAGCTGCTGTTGTTATCAGCTCATTTGCTAATTCCTCTCTCCTCTTCAGGACACTCCTTGGGAGGAGAGTGCGCACTTTGTATGAGGAAAAATGGATTGAAATAGAGCAAAAGAGTAAGTCGGCATGAGGTTGGTTTTGTTGTTTTATTAATTAAAAAGAGGGAAAGTGCTGGAAATCATACTGTATTTCACGGTGCGCTGTTTCTGCCAAACACTTCTTCCACTGTTTCAGCATTGCTCCCACCATCTCTCTTGAGCCTGGCAGCAGACATGACAGCAGGAAATGGCAACAGCTTCCATAGGGAAAGAGCAAGTGTTAATCCTAGCCTTACAGAGCTCCTTGGAAATAATGATAATAAATAATATATTTTTAAAAAGCAACTCTGGTCATCTCCAGGACTAAAGAGAGCATCTAATGTCTTTTATCCTGAATTTTTAAGGAGAAAGCTGAATAAAATGAATGAAAATTTAATTAATGAAAGGTAATATTTTCCCTGAGGCAGGTAAATAGAAAATAACAAAAATGACCTTTATGTGATTATCTTTGTCTCAATAAATTTCAGGAGGGTACTTCACTGAGATCAGTTACAGCTAAAAACTAAACAAGTGAGATTGAATGGTCACAATGCATTTTTCCCACTCTCAGCAGTCCCATATTAAATAAGGAGTTCATTTAAACATTCTGACAAGATAGTTTTCAATATGTTGACTGATTACTGTGAAAAATGTGATTATGTAAAGTAACTCTATGACAAGTAAACCAGTCATTTTCTTAAGTGTGCACTGTTGTAAGAAAACAAAAGCAACTTTTAGCACCACATATATACACATTCTTCATAGTTATGGAAGATTGATGATTTCCAGGAATCAGAATTACTTTTAAATTACTTTTAAAAGTAATCTATAAATTTTTATGTTTAGAAAATTACTAGCAGGGGATGCTGATGGAGCAGACTGTGACAGGACAAATTCTTTGACAACTTGTGCTGGTTTTCTTCTTAGTTAAGGCAAGATTCTTGACACTGAACTCAAGATAATTAAAAGATACACACCTGGTTGAAACCAGTCTGCTAAGTATCCATAAAATCAATGGAGAGGCAAAGAGGACAGTAGTCCTCGTGTAAGACAAGTGTCCAGACATTTTGGTTCAATTGGCTTCAAGAAAACTCTAATCCTCATTGTGGCCTACAGAGAGAAAGCCAATAGGCAACGTTTGGGTAGCTTTGATAGTTTGTGACTTTTAGGGAACACCAGGGAGAAAATATGTAGCTATTTATACCTGAAAAAAAAATTATCTGTGTTATGAGTATGTGGCTAAGACTGCTGTTGATGGAAGTTGAAGGTGTAACATATAAAGAAGATGTTTTATGTTGACCAATATATTCTAGAGACGCACTGAAAGAGAATGAAATTGGTTTAGGATAGGTTGGTCCAGCACCAAGAGGCATCAGTGGTTTAGATTTAGGAGGTGACTAGGACATGGCACTGTCCAGTGTTAAAAATCCACCTGTAAATTTCTGTATGCATGTATGACAGCACAAACACCGTCTTGGAGCAAAGAGGATAAACCTGTTCCTTTAAACATGGCAATTTAATCCTAGAAATCATTTGGATTAATATAATGGAAGAAAAGGGGAAAAATTTTATTCCTACCAATTTCCAGAAGCAATAAAGAAAATCATGGAATGATTAAGGTTGGGATAGAACTCCAAGATCATTAAGTCCAACCTATATACAAACACCATCACATCCACTAAACCACATCACTGTGCAGCATCAAGTATTTTCTTGAGCACTTATAGGGATGGTGACTCCACCACTTCCCTGGGCAGCCCATTCTAGTGCTTCATAACCCTTTCAGTGAAGAAATTCTTCCTGTGAATTTATTCCACATGAAATCTTCATGTGAATGTTTCTAAAGGTTTAAGGATTTCCAAAGTCAAATTAGAGTGCCTGTATACTCTTCTTTTCTCTTGTTAAATTGTAACTGTATAGTTACCAAATGCAGAGAAGCGAAAAATACCCTTCAAAAATAATGAGATAATTACACAAGAGCTTTAAACAAAATCAAAATTTCCATTCTGTAAAAACTGAGATGATCACTTATTATTTATGGCTCCTTTTGCAGAACTATCCAGCTGCTCATTTTGAAGGCTGTGGTGGACCGCACAGCTGCACTTTGCAACATATAAGAGGAAGAAATCTAGCTTGACTCAAATATTTAAATTTCCATTTCAGCTTCGCCAATGTCATTGGTGTTAGAGTCTGCTTCTGTCCTCATGGTTAAATATTCCTATTTCCATCTGCACTTCAAAGTTATAAACTACTTCTCACAACCCCCTTCATGTCAAAATCTCCATTTTAACCAGCTGCAGAAATATCTGATGCCTCAAAATAAAACTGTTTTGATGTTAAAAACACTGTTAAGTAGAACAGAACAAGGGATATTTCCAATGCTTCAGTAATCCAGAGGTCACTGGATGAGCATTAGAAAAGAATCAAGCCTGTCACAGCACAGTGATATCCTTTTCTTTCCAGTAAGTTTATTGCATTAGGAAATAACATGACATGTGTTGACACAAGTCTTGACACATTAACCAGAAGGAGTTACAGTCCTCTGTATGCCTTGTGTGACTTGACATAATGTTTGAATAGTGAGACACAATATGTTGTCAGGATTTTTTCTGTCAGCCTGGGGTATGTTAGTTCTGTGTAATTGCACCAAAGCACTTCTGAATTTTTGAAATTGCCAGGTTTATACCACTGTCTGCCACTTTATAATTAGACACACATATACATGTATATTTGTAAATCTATGTATACCTGTTATAGATGGCTAAATTACAGTTATTTACAGTTATCTACTATTAAAATTTTTAGAATTTCTAATATAGGCAAGATCTCTAGTATTAATTGTGAGTTAACATCTGCAGTCTACCAGATGCCCACCAAGCCACTGTCACCCTTGCTCTGGTCCTCTCACCAGGACCAGAGGAGAAAATACAATGAAAAAGGTCTTGGAAAATATAAGAAAAGGGAGATTACTCACTAACTATTGCCATAAGAAAACCAGACTTGAACTGGGGAAATTATTTCAATTCAGTCAGAAACATCCCCTGGAACACTTAAGTCCACTCTTCCTGTCACTGCTTACCTGGGAGAAGAGCCAAACCCTCACCTGGCTTCAACCTCTGTTCAGGTTATTGTGAAGAGTGATAAAGTCTCACTTGAACCTCCTTTTCTCCAGGCTAAACAACCCCAGCTCCCTCAGCTGCTTCTCATAGGACTTGCAAAACCAAGGGATTTTATTTGTGCAGCATCAACCGTACCTTCTCAAGATCTGTCCCATTCTAAAATGAGGGGTTCAGCAGCTGCAAATCTGGAGGCAGAAGGAAACACAGACTTATTTGTCCAGAAGCAGACCTCTGTGCAGAAGGGTATTAATAATCATAGAATGGTTTGGGTTGGAAGGGACTTTAAAGATCATCCAGTTCCAAAATTTTAAATTCTTCAAGCCAGTAGAGAAAAAAAAAAACAACCAACAAACCAAAAACCCAAAACAAACAAACAAACACAAAAACCAAACAAAAAAAAACCAACAAACCAAAACAAAAACAGAGAAGGATATGACTCTCAGTTCTGTTCCTTTATCTTACACTGAGTTTTCATTGGATGGAACTCTTCAGCTTGATTTATAGCTCCCTTTGGTCAATGCTGCAATTTGCAGTAAAGTTCTGTTTCCATCCTTTCCTTGCTTCCCCTTTCCATACATTTCCAGGAGCATGACAGGCTCAGCAATGCCCCCATGGACTGAACACACACACACACACACGAAATATTTCTAGTGCCTTAAGTTGCCCATCAATTGTAGTAGCAGAAGTAGTATGTTTATTTAGTTCTGGGGCAGTGAACAAAAAAGAATCCATGGGATCTGGGTAGCTTCACAAATAAATTGTATATGAAGAACAGGATCAGAAGTTTACATCTGTGCATTTTTCCTAAATACCTTTTTAGATAAATTATATCTACTTATGGACATTTTGAAAGGTTTGCTTTCTTGTGCTTTTTTTTAAAAACCCAATAGCTAGGATGCATTTTCAGTGACATGATTTCTGGAAAACTAAAATTGGAAAAAACCCAAAACAAATATTATTTGTTTTTTGACCCAAGCATAAAATGAAAGTTCTTCTATGAATCCAGTATTTTATAAAAGCATACACAAACAAAAGAGTACAATGTTCCAGGAGGCTATTTGTGTGGAATGCTAACAAGTAGCAGTAAACCTTAAAATAAAGAAGTATAAAAATATATTTTAAAGATGTTTTCAGAGAAATGTTATGAGGTCAGAAGCATCAGCTCATATACAAACCATACATTTTCTGGTACTTTTATCACAGAGTTTCTGATTTATTGTTGAGGTTTTGTTACCTGATATGTCAAATGAGTTTTGATTCTGACAAATGGAAGGATAATGCTAAATATATTCTTTCAAAAATCAATGTATTCAAACATGATAAACAACTTTTTTAGAGCTGCAAAGGAGAGCTACATGGAGAGATTGAAGGATCTTTTTTTTTCTGTGAAGGATTCTTTAGATTTCTCTTCAATAATTGGAGGTGCATTATTTTGCTAAGGGACCATATCCACACTTGGCCTAAACTGGCACGGTAATACTGACTCCAGCAAAGATTAGCACATTTATTTATGCTTCTTGAGACTCTGGATAGTTACAGTTTATACATCAATTTCCAGGGAGAGGATTTTATTTCCTTTCCATTCCTCTGAAGCACAACATTGTGATGCATATAAAAGATGCCTAGAGTGTGGTCTCTTATGAAGAGGATCTTTTTTCCTGCTTTATTAATCTTGCTCAGGAATATGTACCTGGAGAGAAGAAATGCTTTTCTTCAGTCACAGATACATAAGTCTTTGAAATTTAGTCCTTAGAGAAAACCCTTATTGTATTGTACAGAGTCATACTGTGAGTAACAAAGTCCATAAATAAAAGAGTGCCACAGAGCTCACAGGTTATCTCTGTTTAACAACTAGAACTTTGTTCTTCTTGCTAATTTAACACACTTCTGTATACTAAAATTCCGTGATTTAATCATTCTTAACAATAGATTAAAATGATTCCCGCTGAGATTTGAAAAGCAAGGGGAACCAGAACACAGGCCTAAATCAATGTGAGCCCTGCAAGCAGGCTGAAAATTAGGATCCTCTATTTTTTTTGCATGAAAATTAAATTAAAAGTGGTAGGAAGTCTCTAACGTCTATATGTTTCCTGGGATATATTTGCAAAATTAAGGTCTATTGACAGCAATGAGAATTTAGGCATTAAGTTAGATTAGATTATCCTTTATGGAAATCTTGTAAAGAAAGAAAAACAAATCCTTGGATTTATTTTGACTGAGTGAGACAAGGTTCTTCATTAGTTTTATTTCATTCTTGGGCCTTACTATGTACTTCAGTTATATTATTATTAAGTTACTTTACCAATAAAATTAAATAATTGTACAAAAAATCTGAATTCACTGCATAACCCCTCATCAGCTTGTAAAATCTAATATGAAAATATGTTTTTAATTCCAACGAAAACATACAGAAGGTGCTAAGAATTTATTTAATCATTTTACTGAAGGAACTCTTTGAATAGCTCTAACCACTTTGTTGATTCTATCCCCAAAACATATTTTTCCATGAAAAAGTTAGGGAAAGGAACACCTTGGAAGGCTGTGATCACTTACAGCTGACAGATGGAATAGTGAAGTTCTGAAACAGCAAAGGAGCAATTGCCAATCATTCAAGACAAGCAGAACTAAAAGCTCTGTAAGGCAGGAGGGAAATTTGTCAGCTCTCCTGCTTTCTCCATGAGATTTATTTAGCAGGCCCCGGTTAGGCACTTGCTTTCTGGAGCAGCATTTATTCCTGGGGTGTGACTGCAGCCTCTCTTCAGTCCTTGAATCCCCTATCAAAGACATGAATGAGGGACTACTGCTTTGGGCAAAAGAAAAGCTACGGAATAATAAACCTCAGACAAGTATTTGGTCAAAGGATAGCCCTTCCTCCTGCTGTTGTGTCTCCTGACATGAGGATGGGGAGCTTCTGCAGCCCAACGCAAGGAATTAGGTGAATTTGGTAAGTACCAACTTTGAAGTTTTGGAGGTGTGAAGTAGGCTGAAACCCAATGCAAATTATTGAAACATATTTACAAATGCTTTTTGTAAACACCAAAGAAAAAGTTATTTTACTTTAAAAAATTAAACTTACATTGAATACATATAGGTGATTTAACCCTATTATCTTGTCAAAACCAAATTGTTCCATTTACAGATCTAGGGGTATGAACTGGAGAGAGAGGGAAAGCCGCGGGCCGCTAACTGTGGGGATAGTTCATTTCTGCTGACACTATGGCTAGTAGAACATTGATTGTGAAAAATTGGAACTGGCATTATTGATGAAACAGGAAATATGACAAAAAAATTCCAATATCTCTTTCATTTATTTCATGGATTTGTGGACTTTAGAGGGCAGAGAGGGACAATTTTAATTACATCATCTGCCTGCTTCTATTAAATAGGTCATACAACTTTCTTGATTTAAAATCTGTGGGTGAACTGAAATATAAATTGTTCTAATATTTTAAAATGTGAATTATTCCTAAACAGAATATGTCTATCTACAACTTCCATAGGCCTTAATTCATTATAAAGTTTCCTGCTACATTTGAGAATCCTCACAATAATTTTTGTTAAGTGATTTTCCAACTGTAATCAAATCCCACTTAACAAGTGGGGGAATCAATTTGTGTATTCTATTTTTTGCTATGGAATCTTTACATATGGAAAAATTTGACTTCACTCTTGAGCCTTTCTACTTCCCTCCACAAACTTTGCACCTCGGTTTTGAGAAGAAATTCTGAAATGGAATGCCACAGAATCAAAAATAACAAATTAGGAAAACATTTAATAATTGAAGCAAACTAACAGAGCAGAAATTAAAAACAATCTATCTATGCAAACTGTCAAATTAATAAGTGATCCACTAGTCTAAGGTTCCAGGTGATCTCATCACTCAGTCAGTTTTAAGAAGTAATTCTTTAAATATTGAATTCTGACTGTGGAGATGTCTCATTCTTCATTCCCGCAACCTCCTTGACAGAATCATGTGCCTGAATGTCACAAAATTTGTCTCATTGTTTGGATGACGCCAGGGAAAAGCCACCAAGGATCTGCCCAGAAATGAGAGCTAATGGTTGGCCAGATTGATCCCCATTTTCTGGGACAATCCAGAGAAACAAGAACAACATGAGGGGATGTGCAGGGATGACCCAGGGCAGAATAACAGCAGCAACACCCAAGAGCACTTGGTTTGTGGGACACAAGACCCCTAAAGAACCCCACGAGAATGTCACCATTCCATTGGATCCCGGAATGGTCTGCTGGGCCAAACAGTGAGAAAGAGGGGAAAAACAAGAAATGTCATCCTTGTAAGAGGCTATACGTGTAGGTGAGCGTTTGGCTTTGTGTTGGGAATTGCTGCACTCACATCAATAAACCTTTTAACTGCTCTATGATCATGCCGTAACTCCATTGCCCGTGACTGGTTTTGATAGAGGGAATTAAAGCCTGGGTGCATCAAAAGCTTAAAGGTATGTCCAGAGCATGCACTGCCCTCCCTGCAGCACCCTCAAAAACTCCCAAACATGAGCAAGAAGAGGTATAGCTGTACTATATAAATTAGAAGGGAATGAGTATCGTGACACCACACACAAAGGACATGAGCAACCAGGTAGTACATTTCAGAGACATCCAATGTTCCAAAGAAATTCCAGGTACACTGCACCAGTCCTTGGGAATTCTGAGAAAGAAGAGGAAAAAAGCCAAACAAAACCCCCTCTGATGTGTAAGGCTTTTTCAAGAACTGACACTTTGCAGTAACTAAAAAAAAATTACTCTGCCCAAAA
Source organism: Donacobius atricapilla (assembly GCA_013397315.1). Taxonomy (NCBI): domain Eukaryota; kingdom Metazoa; phylum Chordata; class Aves; order Passeriformes; family Mimidae; genus Donacobius; species Donacobius atricapilla. Next base: position 64,624 of record WBMY01004152.1, on the reverse strand, counting down.
CCTCTGCATGCCTGTTGGCATGTTTTGGTTATTTCAAAGCCAGGTAAAAAACATGCATGGATTACAGAGAAAGGTATAGCTAAAGTTGTCAGTGGAGCTCCTGGAACCTGGTCATCTCATTGCAGAGCTGCCACATCTGGACAGGGACACCAATGCCTGTACCAGGGACTTTAGCAAGGACAGAGAATTGATGGGACATCCCATCACAAAGCAAGGAAAGCTTGAAAGTACAATAGTCTACCCTGCTGAACATCAAACTGTGAAGCACTAGGAGTACTACAGACACAATTTCCTTCGCTAAGTTCATGGTTTGAGCTCCTTGAGTCCTTCCCAGTCCTTTAATAAACCTACTCCAATTTATCAATACAATTTTTGAACTTTGGATTTCAGAACAGAAGCAGCAGCCACCTAAGGAGAAGTAACACAATTAATTTCTACTCAATATTCTCATGGTTTTGTCTCACGTTCACCTTTTCAATGTGGAATTTTATTGAGTGTTCATGCTTGGTATAACTTCTTGCACCTTTTTTAAAAGTATCTTCTCTTCAAGACATTTGTAGCTGCAAAATGTGGCTTCTATTCACACTTCACCAAAACATGACTTGACTGAGTTGCAAATTGTATATTTATACTAAATTTACTAAACCACCTACATATCCCTGCTGAATTCCACCTTTGTTTTTGACGTTCATTTGTCTGTGTGCACATTTGCTATAAATTCAATCAATAACAGTTTTGTTTTCCTCCAAGTAATTGATAACAATATTAAATAGCAAAAGGCCAAGAACTGTTTCTTAAAGACCTCACAAACATCAGTAAAAAAAGCAGTGTTTAATCAGTATGAACTCTTCTATTGATTTTGTATCACCTGGCTTCTTAATCAAAACATCATCCTGTAGCAAACCAAAACAATTTGCAGAAAAGGAAGTGGTAAATTGCACAATTGCTGCTATCAATGGCACTTCAATTTAAAAGAAAATTTAATACCCATGTAGAACTCATGAACGCAGGCTGCCTAGTATTACCTATGTTGCATTATTTTGATAGTAACAAATATTCTTACAATATTTATTGTAAAAATGCCAAGCAACATGGCTGTTGAGCATTTAGGAGTTCACATACAATCCTCAGCAAGGCAATGAAGTTCAATCATCATTAGCACTTTCAGGCAAAGAGCAGAAGACATCAGTCTGTCATCGAATAATCACTCAGGAGTATTACACTTTCCCCTGTCAGCCTTCACTTATGTAGTGCCTAACAAAACAAAAATTATTAAGCTGAACTTGGAGGGGGTGGGGGGAAAGATAATAAAACTATCACAGTTAATGTAACCAACTTTTTCTGTATCTGCTAACTACAAGAAAAAGCAAAACATCGAGAAGAAAAGGTTCGAAAGCTATCCTATAAATATATAGAAATTCCTGAAGAGAGACAGTGAAGAGGATAGAACCAGGCTTTATTTAGGACTGTCAACAGGACAAGAAGCACTGGGCACAAAGTGAAACAGAAGATGTTCTCTCTAAACATCAGGAAACTTTTACTCTGCAGATGACTGAGCACAGGCATAACTTGTTCACAGAGGAGTCTCTCTCCTTAGAGACACCAAAGAATTCTTTGGATGCTGTGTGGTGGGCTACTGGCTCTTGGTGGCCCTGTGAGCACTGGGGTTGGACCTCCAGAGGTCCCTTTCAATCTCAAGCATTCTATAATTTCGTGATACACCTTAAAGGAGACAGAGCTGTTCCTCTCTTTACTGATCACTGGTATCTCTTCCATCCTGGGAAAATGCCTTCACTTCAAGGATTACACATTGTTTAAAATTTGGATCATGATGACATAAATTGTGATGCAAAATGAAATATTCCTTGGCACAGTTTATCCAGCCAAATCAGAAGTGCCTCAGAGAGCCCATTGAATTTCCTGGCGGAGTGGAATGATACCTTGTACTACAACAACCTTTGCACAGTCAGATTTCTTTTTCCCAGATGCCTCAAGGTATATTTTGTTTCCTCTAGTAGGGTCAATTCTCATATAACCAAGTTTCTACTTGGTAAACCAATGTATTTAATCTGTTACATTTCAAACAAAATCCCTTATTTTGTAAGATTTTTCATGTATTATTTTTTTTATGCCTGAGGTGTCTTTTTGCTCAGCACAACTTATACTTGGTGGGCATTTGATCAAATTGAAAGCATTTAAGAAACAGTCTGAAAAATTATGAAGTTAGAACTAAAAAGTATGAAAAGGAGGAGACTATAGATGCTAATTCGTAAATATTTCTGTGATAAGGACCATATAATGATTTAAGAGAAGGAAAGGAAGAGGAATGAGAAGAAATACACTGGGAAAGAATAAGACCTGTGTCACAGTACTGTAAAAAGACAGATCATGTGACACCATTGAGCCTATCAGCTTTCAAATGACTGCATGATAATAGCATAGTGTAATGCTGTATGTGTGAATCAAATGAAAATTAATTTCTGTACAAATTAGAACTGCTGAAATTAGCAACCACAGTATAGAAAATGTTCAGAAGATGCAAATTACAGGATTATAGACCTCAATAGGTTCATTTTTTTATTTGAAATGTGCTCATCTGTATCTGAGAATCTAATTTTACTTGAGCAAAATTAAAAATACTAAACCTACTACATGTTATATTCAATCTGTATATATGATAATTTCTTCATATGAGGAAGATCAAGGAAATCATGTCCATCACTTCTTTAAATTATATTTCTCAAAAATAAAAATACATTTTAGTGCTTTGCATATGTTACTGAGACAAAATTCAGTTCATGAAGGTGAGGGAACTCCACTATCCACAAGCAAGTGTAATCTAAAGCTGTGAATTGCCATTAAGAGAGTTCCAAGATTCATTTCTGTACTTATTCAGGAAATGAGGGAGAGAAGCGTGCAAGCTGCTCTTGGACACATCCCTTGAGGAATTAACTGAAGCAACATGATATTGGCTGTTCATTTCCTTTCCTTTCAGCTAGAAACATATTCCTTATAGACATGTTGTAAAGTTCACAGGCCCAGTTATCGCAACAGTGATCTAAGGAGCAGCATGCCTGGAGGTTCTAGACCACTGTTCACCTTGGGAAGCTATCTGCTATAGCAGAAAAATCCCATAATTACAAAATTATTTAGGTTGGAAAAGAATTCTAGGATCATTTGGTCCAACCTTTTGCCAGCCAGACCATGGCACTGAGTACCACATCAGTGTATGTTTTCTTCTTGAACACCTCCAGGGATGGTGACTTCACCACCTACCTGGACAGTCCATTCCAAAGCTTGACAACCCTTTCTGGGAAGGAATTCTTTCTGATACCTAACCTGGACCTCCTCTGGTGCAGATCAAAGTCTGTCACTTGTTACCTTGGAGCAGAACCTGACCCCCACCAATCTACACCAGATAAGGTCTTCCCTGAGTCTCCTTTTCTTCAAGCTAAACACACCCAGATTTCTTAGCTGCTCCTCACAGGACTTACCTTCTGGACCCTTCCCAGCTGTGTTGACATTTTCTGGACACCTCAGAGGAGGGAGGCCAGAAATGGTGTAAAGCAGGTTTGCAAACCATTCTGTTTCAAAGCTAAATATTGTGAGTGGCTTAAGCTGTGATACTCATATCTAAAGGACTGCTTGTCACTCACATTTCAATTCTTAAACTTTGTTTTCATTTCAGTGTTGAGATTCTAAAATGCTGCTTAGGATGAGCAGTAGCATTCAGCAGCTGCAAGCTGTTAACATATGATCTCTTCCTTCTGTAAAAGCAGCAATCCTACAGAAGTGCTTACAAAATGCGTAGAACAAACCACTTAAAACATTCAATACATTCTCCAAACATTAGGGAGGAAATATATTCAAGAAATTTTAAGATTACTTCTATATATATTTGATTGCTAAAAATATTCCCCAAAGCATATTTGTAAATTGCTCACAAGTAGCTCTTTGAAAATATCTATTGCTACAGGCATTGGTTAATTTTGATCAAATATGTCTTTAGTTACTCACCAGGAGAATATGGAAAAAATTGTGCCAGACATTTCTGAGAGGTGCAGACTGAAAAGAGGAAATTATGCACTGGGCTGTGCAGTGACACTGGATGGTAATGCCAGTAGGAAACACCCAGCTAAGTCACCTAGGTACAATGAAATAATGGGAAATGACAGAAAAGAGTGAAGTGATGTAACTGCGAGGACAATGGCAAGGAAAGAGACGATACTCTGAATGATGGGGTTGTAGAAGGGAGTATCATCAAAGAAAGATAAATTAAAAGCAAAAATCAAACAAAAATATAAAAGATTCAGATTAAAAGGAAATTTTAGACAGCTGCAATCAAAAAATATAACAAATTAAAGTAGTTAGTGACACAGATAACTGATTTGGGTAGGAATTAGAATTAATCAAAACAACTACAGTGATTTTTCTAAAGATGAGATCTCAGATCAAATGAGATGTGGCTGAGTGACCACTGAAATGAAAGGTATATTGGCTGTCTTTGGGATGAAACAGAGATCTCTGCAATGCACAAATCTAGTTTGCTCTGATGAGGACCTTGCTGTAGCTACATGACTGCTTGCAGGCTGTTTTTTACATAAAGCTGATGTTATATACTACTCTGTTTACTTTTAATTTCACTTAACTTTAAACAAACAAAGAAAATACCAATAATATATCTAATTTAAATGGCGTTATCTAGCTGAAAGAAAAGCTGAAGTATGAAGTTTTTCTCTGACTCTTATATATGGCAATAAAGGCATCTGCCTGATTTAAGGAAAGAAAAATGTTTTCAAGCCTCCATTTGCAAGTCATTCTCAATAAAACTGTCTGTAAGCCCAAAGACTTGCCCTACTACTGTCAATGGAATTCTTGAAATCTTCTTTCAATAATAAAAGCCAAGTCCCTGTTCTGCAAAATGAGCTCTCTCTAATGTTATTTCAAAAGATCCTTACATTTGGGCAAATGTGGAGTGCTGCAAAATTTGCATCAGTTATTGTGCAGATTTAGGCATGTTAGAAAATTACACTGCCACTTTTCTCATTATGTCCTAAGTGATTTACTGTCAATACTACTCAGAAATAACCAGTAATATTTCTCACATTGTAATTTAACTGTAAGCAAAGCTAACTGAATATTTACATAGCTGATCTATTTCATTTCCACTTTTTTTTTTAGCTGAGACACCATTCCACTGTGTTAAATACCTACTTCAAATAAAATATTGTTGGATTTTCTAATTTTTCTTTTTTTTTTTTTTTTTTTTTTTTTTTTTTTTTTTTTTTTTTTTTTAATGAATTCTGTAAGCTATGCTTCTGACAAGGCAAGACTATTTTTCATTTCTCTAGGGACTTAACAAAGAGACCTCTGGAAAACAGCTCAAGCATTCTGAGAATTTCTTGAAACAAATTTGCTATTAGAAGATTATGTTGATACACAAGAATTTTATTCTGTTTGAGTTCTCAAATACCTTTCATATTTCTTTAATTTTCTACAAAAAGGTGATTGGAATTGAAAAACAGCTCATTCAAGGCTCATTTCCTGTATCACAAAGTCCCTACAGTAGCTGCTGAAATCTTCAGCAATGCAAAGGAGTTTATAGGGAGTGTCCTTACCCTTGTAAAAATTACTGCCTATTGTATGATGATCTTTTTCTCTCCACTTCTTAGCTTCTGGTGTTTTACTGATTCACCAGGCAACCTTCGCCAAAATACATTGCTTCACTATGCAGATCTTGACCTTACCCTAAACCTAAATCAACAGCTACTCAGCTTCTGCAGTCACACTAGGCCCAGAACTGCTTGGCTGTTCTGCTCCGACATGAAAACAGTTTTTGAATGAATCACTCATCCTTTCTTAGCTGAATCTGTCTCCTGGATGAAAAACACCCCTGTTCATTTCAGCTGCCCCTGAAGCTCTTGGTTGAAGTATCCTTTTTCCTGCTTAAGTGCATCCCTCTGTGAAACTTCTTTCTCCTGCACAGATGGATATGTCCTTTTCTAGCATGAAATGAAGGCTTACCTAAACACTCAGGCAGAGATATTTCATGACACAATGTATTCCCTAGATTCATGGTTCATGCTAGAAGTGCTGTAAAAATAAGTTTTAATCTTCAGTATTAGCATAAAGCAAACAAAGTTATCTTCACTTGACCCAGCACGATCTTATATTATTATTTCTCTTTTTAAGGTAAACTCTGGACTAAATGAATGTGAGAATGAACAGTAGTGGGGCTGCTGCCTTTAATTTCCCTTGAGCTAGGACACTCAGACACTTCTAGTGCCTCATGATTTAAATGTCTTTCTCATTTGCTCCTCCTACTCTTGCCTACCAAAATCAAGGGGAGAAGAAATACATTGCATATATGGCGCACTCCGAGCTAAGTCCACACCATCTCATTATTGTCATGGAATGAAGAGGGAAAATGTGGCTATTGCTGAAGAGGTTTTGTTTGTAAGTATTTTTCCTTACCTTGTGAAATCACAGACCTTCGAAAAAGAAGGAGGGAAGGAGAAAGGGAACAAAACCTCCTGTATTTCTTAGAACTGTAAGATCAGAGAGAATGGCAAGCAATATCTGTCCTGTGTTTTGGTTGTCTTCATTTGAAGATACAAAAAAGTCATCAGGAAAATATATCCAGTGAAAAAGGACATAAAAATAGCAAGCAAAGAATAATATACTACCTTGTATTAGACAACAATGAAAGGCAGAATCACAGGTCTATGTGTCAAAAAGCTGCATGTAATTTCTATATAATCTTTTGTGCCACTATTTAAAGGAACAGATTTTCTTGTGACCTTTGCCTAGTGTCTCACTAACAGAACTACTGCAAGCTAAGTTAGGGTTTCAAGATCAATAGTTTCACAGATCCACTCTTCACTTCAAACAAAATTTTAAAAAACGAAAAAATCATAACTATCATCAATTAAGGAAAGAGAAAATATGTGTGCAAGCTAAAGTTATTCTGCTATAATATCAAATTTATTTTAAAAAGTTTTCTTTCTTTTTATTCCCAAATTTATCAAATACATACTTTTTTGAAGAGTACAGTTCTTTTTATTCTGACAGCTCATCTGTGGATTTAAAATAATACAGAAATAAATCTTTCTTGCAGTTCAGAAATTCTCTCATCTCTGTTTGAAATTATGTAACTGCCTCAATCAAAAAACCCTCTGGAAAATATGTGCCAAGAGATTTGTGTGTTTGCAATTCTGGTGAATAGATCAAATGTGCCACTCTCTGTATGTTTTCAAAATCTTCTTTCTTACAAGAGAAGTCACAGCATTCACAGTACCTTTTTTACTGTGAACTAAAAAAGTAACACCTCTCCTAACAACTCGATAACCAAGAGTCCCTATGCACTGAAAAACACAAGCTACTTTTAATCAGGCCAATTCACAGATTCTTTATTATATACCACTTGTTCTCTTTTCTTTTGTCCTCATCTACATTCACCTTAATGCTTCTAAATCATCATTGATTGGTGCTGTGAGGACTAGAAAAAGCTAATGAAACTAAATTAACATTCACCTGATAAAAATTGAGATAAAATTGAAATTGCTATTTACCCACTGTTGGGTCTTGCTGAAGGCAGTTCCTGCTTTTTCAGAAAAACAGTCTATTGTTAAAGCAGTAATCCAGGAGGAACTTCTGATCCAAAGGTATTATTCAATATGCTTTAGGTCATGCTGCAAACTCCTTTATTATTCATGGCAACTGCCTTGCTTGCTTTAGGCTTGATTTGTGGCTGTGCTACAAGCGCAGAAAAAGTGTTCAAGAGTGGAGTGTGAGAGGAGACAGTGTATGAAGGCATCAGACAGGAGAAGAGAAGCTGCAGCTTGTACAAGGCATACTCAAGAAGTAGAAAGGTACTTTCAGCAGAGGCATTCAATGGAAGCGGCGCCAGAGTGTGAACAAAGGCAGCCAGGAGAGAGCCAGACCATCAGGTGTCTCATTTCAGCAATGGGAGGAGAAGAGGAAAACCTGAAAATTCAGAAATTATAACAGTGGCACAGCCTCAGAATGCTTAAGTTTGATTTCTCTTAAACCTGCTGAGGTTTCTTTACAGAAACCTCACTTATCTGTCCATCAAATCTTGTTCTCAGTTTACTTAACTGCAAACTTGTACCTAAATTAGAGAACGCCAGCAGGTCTTTGGGACAATAAACCTGCAAAATAAATAAAAATATATTTAAACAGCAACCAGGAAAACAAAATGCCAACCCTTTCCAGTACTGTTAGTGGTTATATCCCTGTCCATCCTCTTAAGCACAACCCTATACACCCCTCTATTGCAAAGTGTACCTGGATGTGATACATACTGACTGTTTTAAATGTCGAGACTTCTGTATTTCCCTACTAACAAGAGGGATTGCAAGTTCCTCAATGTGTTTCAAATCCCCATTGTAGCAGCTACTAAGGTTTTATTATTTATGTTCCTGTTCAAACTCAGTGCAGCACATTGATGATTCTGTTACTGTTTCTTTTCTTCCACTGCAGTACAGAAGATATATAATGATCCAGTGAAGAAAAACACCTAAGAATTTATAGAGAATAATTATCTCACTGAAGAACAGTATCAATTCCCTAATAAGTCCTTCCTCCCCCAACTCACTTGTCTCCCTGAAAAATATATAATAAAATCCTTTATACACTTAGGCAGAGTAAAGCAAAGTGGAAAAGCTTTGTTGGAAGCATCTAGATAACGTCTATTATTCCATGAGAATAACACTTATGAAATAGGCACCAGACATATACATCCAAAGTACTTATCTTGACAGAAAGTAGGTCATGGCTAACATAAAAGTGAATGCTTCAAAATAGTCATTTTAAGAGGGTGTGACAGCATAAGAAATTAAAATATATCATTTCTAAGCATAAAAATCCACTTGTAACCAAATGTGTTTAAATAAGCTGCCTGTACCTAATATTTTATTTAGTTAGCATTCTAAATATTTACCATAATTTATTTTTTCAAGAATAAAAGAGAGCTGTATATATAACAGCTGGAGGGCAGATTTGTTTATCGTGTCTGTCAATAGGTAATCTAAGTATGCAGCCTTTTCCTGGGCGTAGACAGGAGCAGAGCTTTTCCTATTTCTACTTTCAAAGGCTTGTCTAAATCTATGTTCCTTTACAAAGCATTACGGAATAAATATGATCAAGCAGGTTTTCAGGACTATAATTTTAAAGAAGAAGATTGGTAATTTATAGTCTGAAGGCACTACATCACTGAATCATCTGAGTAAAGAACCAAATCAACATCTTACAAAAATGAGTCAGTTGAGTCTCTCTGATGTTCAATCCTGTATTTTTACTATTTTCAGGTTACAATTGTACCAGTGAGACAGGAATGTGTTCTGACAGCCAGGAGAATGATTGTATTTCAGGGATACATTAAGCACAGCATCACCAGCTGGGCAAGGGAGAGGATTGTCCCGCCCTGCTCTGCACTGGGGCAGCCATACCTCAAGTCCCAGGGCCAATTTCAGGTACACAAATTAAAGATATAAAGCTGTTAGAGGAGGGACAGAGAGGTGGTGAAAAGTCTGGTGGGAAGACATATGAAGAGCAGCTGAGGGAGCTGGAGTTGTTCAGCCTGGAGGAAAGGAGACTGAGGGGACCCCTCATTGGTGTTGGCAGCCTCCTCACAAGGGGCAGAGGAGGCGCAGGCACTGATCTCTTCTCGCTGGTGATCAGTGACAGGACCCAGGGGATCTGTATGAAGCCGTGTCAGGGGAGGTTTAGGCTGGATATCAGGGAAATGTTCTTCACCCAGAGAGTGGCTGGGCATTGGAACAGGCTCCCCAGGGAAGTGGTCACAGCACCAAACCTGACAGAGCCCAAGAAGCTTTTGGACAACACTCTCAGGCACATGGTGTGACTCTTGGGGCTGTCCTGCGCAGGGCCAGGAGTTGGACGTTAATGATCCTGATGGGTCCCTTCCACATCGGGGTATTTTATAACTCTATGATTCTATCAGTGGTAAAGCAATAGTTTTATGTTTTAATATTAAACATTCCCAAAAGAAGTTACCAGGATTATTAAGCAAATATTTTAAAAAATAAACCAAAGAAATCTCCAAATTAGGAAATGATATTCCTCATTTTTCATTTAGATATTTCCATCCTGTTTCCATAGGTTCACAAAAATTATTAATGAAAACATATATCATAGAAAGAATTTGCTGAGAAGTTATTGAAAACAAGCAGAAGTCAGTCAAAGGCTTGCCCTCTATTCACAAAAAAAATCAAGGATGCATGAATATTGTGTTAAATCTTATTTTTTATGCCTGATAATGAGCACTTGTAGAGTTTCTTCATTTTACAGTTTTCATAGAGAAATATCATAATTGACAAACCCTTAGTAGCTTTTGGAAACTACATTCAGCATGTTTGCTATAACTTCCCCTTACCAGAACTGCAATATAATTTACTATTATCTTGTTGACAAGGTTATAATTCATTTTACACATCACTGTTCATTAAAATAATATGTACCTGTGCTCTGGTTTTGTACCACTTCAAAGCTCTACTACCAACAAATTCATGATTAATTAGTTTGACTGGATGAATAACAGTTGGAAAACTACATAGGTTTCTCACCTTCCCATATTTTGTGCTTACACAAAATTAAAAGCTCATAAATCTATTACAATTCAGTGAATTAGTTGTAGTTCTTCATTCCTTTCATTTAGTGGTAGAAGGCATGTAATTTTCTCTTAACTCAAGCACACACACACAAAAAAAAATCTCAAATAATTAATTTCTTGGTTTAGACTGGCAAATACTGAAGAAACTCAGAATTAAATCTGATGAGATTTTAAGTTAGCACACATTTCTCTGGGAACTGTAGAAGTGAACTGAAGAGCCATTATTGTGTAAACCCAATACTCACAAGACTGATGCTTCATGCTCGTGTGGTTGCCTTTTTCCTAAACTGGTGTAGTCTTTTCAATGAAGAAAAAAAAAAGTGGTGTACTCTTTTCAATGAAGAAAAAAAAAGAAAAACAACAACAACAACAACAACAAAAAAAATGTTAAAATTGAGAAAACCACCAAATTTCTTATTCCTTATAGAAATACTGTTCTGAAGTGTTAACAAGAAAAATAATCTTGCTTGTCTCCCACCATCCTTTGTATCATTTGGTTAGCTTGTATGTTTCACACAGAATGAGTGTAATTTTTTTTAGTGTGCACAGGTGGAATTAGTGTGGCTCTGCCTCATATTTCAGAGCAAGTTTACTTCTGCAAGTGGGAATGGTTGAACATGCAAACAAATACTGTACTCAGGGGGACCTTAGAGTCCAAGACATCTGCTGAGTAACAGCTACACATAAACACCGATCAGTGAACAGAATCTTAAGTCACACAAAGGGCAACAGATGATCCAAAAAGTAAAAAACCTGGTTAACAAAACAGCTTGAGCCAAACTCAAACTTTCTCTCCAATTCAGCAATGTACTTCCTACAGGGAATATTTGTCCAGGATGAAACGTATCTCTTTAAAAAGTGCACCATATTCATCTGTGATCTTACATTATGAGTCCTTAGATAGCTCTTCCCATAAAAACTGTAGTTTTTGTAAAAAATTTTGGAAGAACTTTATTTGACAGAGAAGGTTAACACAGAGGGTTCCATCCAGACATCTTTATGCAAGTGGAAAATAGTAATTTGGTTATTCTTTTCCCTTAGGCCTTCTCCTTCCCAGTTCACTTTTTCTGCTCTTCTAAAACATAACATTGTTCAGAAGGCACATTCATATGTTCAAAAGGTTCATTCAAATCAATTTTCATTCAAAATCTTACATCCATATAAGAAAACCAAGCTTAGTATATGGGTTGCTGGCAGAGACTAATGCAAACATAGGAAACAAGACCAAAATCAAACATACAAAAAACCCAGCAAAAAAATCACAGCCATGGTGGTTTAGTTGAATATAAAATATGCTAAAGTAGCTTTCACATTATTTTAGAGAAGGGGACACAACCTATTTTTTGTAAACCCTTTACTGGTAACAATTCCTGCACTTTTTTCCACCTTAGTTTTAGCAAACCAGGTTCTGAAGGGATCTCAATATTCTCTTTGAAGTCATCTTATCTATTCACAGAAATCATTACAAACTCAGATTCCTCATAGGACCTTGTGCTTTAATTTTTCTGCTACTACCAGAGACAAGCCATGCATTTAAAAAGGTAATTGTTTGGGTCTTTTTTAAATTTTTTTTTTACCCTATTAATGATTAAATGTAATGAAAACAGTGGGGGAAAAGTCAAAAATACCATCTCAGAAACTTTGATTGGAATTGTGCTCCCAGTTAGTTCAGAATTAAATTGCTTGATGTTTTACCACAACAGAATTTGGACAATTTGAATGTCTGTTGCTCATGTGCAATTTTTCTACAACACAGACAGTATCATAACATATCCTATCATGTCACACTGAAAGAGAAATTCTTTACATTGATAGTGGTGAGGCCCTGGCACAGGTTGTCCAGAGAAATGTTGGATGCCCCATCCCTGGAAATGTACATGGCCAAGTTGGATGGAGCTCTGAGCAACCTAGTCTAGTGGAAGGTGTCCCTGCCCACATAAGGGAGATGGGAAAGAGATGACTTTTAAGATCTCTTTCAAACCCAGATCATTCTGTAATTCTATGATTTTTCAAAGAAGGGAGCAAACTTTCCCTTTATAAATGAAATAATATGGCTACGTATCTTGAACCCTAGGAGAGAACACTGCTATCTCATGAGTATTCCCCATGAATCATGCTGGCCAGGATATTAATTAAAGATGAACAATTTTTGAAATAAAAGGTGTTTAGATTAAACAAGACTAGGCTGTAGAAAAACTCCTATTTTCCTCATATAGGTGTCACAGAGACAACACTCCTTTCATGGAAATGCACAATCCATTAGATGCCATTGAGCAGGGCCTGAATACGGATTGGAGGGCCAGATTAAGACTGAAGAAATCACAATAATAAAAAAGAATTTTTTTTCTGAGGGGTTGCAAGACAAGACTCACTAAGGAAGGATCAGGATTCAAAATGTTAGTTTTAACAATGAGAAAGTCTGTATTTGTCAGACTTGTTAAGAATTGTATCAAATATCAATCTGTACACATGGTCGAGAAGACCTGATTTTAAAGTAAGTAATTTAGAGTAAAGTTTTTCATCATTTGTGTATGCAGCCTGGCAGTGATGCTTTGGGGATGACTGCACATGCTTTTTCAGACTGGAAACTTCAGAAAATGTGGCAAAAAGGTTACTAGAGCTATCACTTACATCTTCCCGTACCTTCCCCATACTTCTGTTAGGTATGACCTATTGATGAGGAAGTCTAACAATTGCAGAAAAGGAAGAGAGAAGCAAAATCAAAATCTAAAGCTTATATAGACAGAAATGGTCGTCTAACTGTATCATTGTCTCCTAAACAAATGTCCAAATAGTTTTTCTCTGTGTCCAGGACAGTTCTTCAGCCATATGTCTCAACCATAGTCAATAATCAGCACAGATTATGAGCATAGTCATTGTTTCATTGCACTTATATGTCCAGCACATCAACAAAACCTGAAAAAGCTTTTAAAAATACATCTTTTAGGTTTCATCTAAGTCAGAAACAAAGAATGAGTAATACCCATAAAATGTCTTCCTAAAAATAAGCTAAAAGCCTGAAGCAATAGTGTAACAAGAAATGTTCTTACAGTAGCATGGGTTTCTGAGGGAGGAAGTAAAGATTTTTAAATATTTCAAGGTGATTCCTCAAGGGAAATACGTCATACTTCTGTGATTTCCTGGGCAAAGTACAAAAAAAATGAACTTACAGGGAAAAAAAACTAAATGTAAAAGTTGGTTTGTCAGTGCCAAAAAAGCAGATGATGGGTGTTTACATACTTAATCCAAAGAGACGTTAATCTTGGATAGTGCCTCTGGCAATTTATCTATGAATTTAAAGCTTAAATTTAACCTACCACATTTGATTGGCTTGTTGGCCTCATATTAAAATAAAATAAAATAAAATAAAATAAAATAATAATAATAATAATAATAATAATAATAATAATAGTCTTATTCTCCCATGTCCATAGAAGCTACTGGGTCCAAGCAAGGGCACCCTGCCATTTATGGCTATCATCATTTGTGAGGGGGTCCTGCCCTCTCACATAGATTACACTAAGAAAATCTAGCTTTGGAAATGTTCACAATCTAAGAGAGGAAAGATTTTTAGATAGCTTGACTGACAGCATCTCCTGCAGTGCTACAGGGAAGTGGTGGGCTACTGCAGAGAGTCTCAAAGGCTGTCGATGCTTTTTGTACTCCTCAGTGTCATTTCCCACACACCCAAATCACAGCTGTCATTGCTACCTTGTCTTCTCTTCTTCAGTTGGTGCTGAGCTACACATCTTTTACTTTGGCTCTGCCATCATGACAACTGATGGATAATCCCCCATCTCACTCAGTCTATGAGGAGGTTCACTTGTGTCTTTTGAGGAGAGATGACAACTGACACAGCTGTGTCATGAGGAGAAAGGGTGGTGAAAGGAGAACCTTGCTGAATGAACAGCTGAAAAGCAAAACAACTTCTAGTCCCATGCATTATAATAGAAGAAAAGTAATATTTCTTTACTTAGAAAATGACTGGGTTTAGATCAAGAACAATTTATCAACAAAATTAAACAAAGCATTTGCAATCATACAAATATGACCACACAATCTTACAGCCATAATTGGCAAAGTCATTGTTTCATAGAATAATAAAATAATAGAAGAGAATCGGTTGTAAGGGACCTTAAAGATTATCTCATTCCAAGCCCTTGCCATGGGCAGGGACACCTTCCACTAGACCAGGTTGCTCAGAGCTCCATCCAGCCTGGTCTTGGACACTTCCAGACATGGGGCAGTCACAGCTTCTCTGGGTTCCAGTGTTTCACCACTCTCACAGTAAAGAATTTCTTCCTGATATCTCATCGAAGCCTACTCTCTGTCAGTTTAACGCCATTCCCCTTTGTCCTATAATTCCAGACCCTTGTAAATAGTCTCTCTTCATCTTTCCTGTGGGCTCCCTTCAGGTACTGGAAGGCCACAATTAGGACATTCCAGAACCTGTTTTTTTCCAGTCAGATCAATCCCAGTTCTCAGCCTTTTCTCACAGCAGAGCTGCTCCATCCCTCTGATGCCCTTGGTGCCTCCCCTGGCCTGGCTCCAGCAGGTCCCTGTCCTTGCTGTGCTGGGCCCCCAGAGCTGGGTGCAGCCCTGCAGGTGGGGTCTCAGCAGAGCGGGGCAGAGGGGCAGAATCCCCTCCCTGCCCTGCTGCCCACGGGGCTTTGGATGCAGCCCAGCACACGGGCGTTTCTGGGCTCCCAGCGCACACGGCCGGGGCATGCCCAGCCTCTCCCCCACAGCACCCCCAAGTCCTTCTCCTGGGGCTGCTCTGGGTCTGCTCATCCCCAGCCTGGATTGGAACTGGGGGGTTGCCCTGACCCAGGTGCAGCACCTTGATCTGTTAAACCTTATGAGATTTCCATGGGCCACTTCTTGAGCTTGTCAAGGTCCCTCTGCATCACCTTTTCCATCACGTGTTATCCACCTCACTCAGCGTCATCTGAGTGTAACTCTCTGAGTGATGCACTAGATTCCTTGGTCTGTGTCATAATGAAGACATTAAGTAACACTAGTCCCAGTACAAACACCTGAGGGACACCACAGGTCGCAAATGTCCATTGGGACTCAGAGCTGTTGACTGCGACCCTCTGGATGGCACTGTCCAATCAATTTCTTATCCATCTAACAGTCCACCCATCAAACCCATGTCTGTAATTTAAAGGATACTGTCAGGGACCACACAAAACCAGCAAAAGTACTTGTATGATTTCACCTACTCTGAATTCATTTTAATTAATGACTCACCTCTATCGTGCTAAGAATCCATGTGACTGGCAGCAAAAACATTGCTAAATTAGACCAAACTTGTCTTGAAGAGTGGGCAGAGGGAACAAATTCCTGATTATCAGGCTTTGCAGGAGCACGATCCAGGCTGTGACTACATGGAGGTGTACAGCAGGAGGGTAATGAAGAAAATATGGATTCAAACACTCTCTCGAGCGCAGGAGGAGAGGTAGAAGGCTGCATATTTTTAATACTTTTGGTAGATATATTTTCAATTTTGCTGAAATATTCTGTACCACTTCTGCCAAGTTGTATCTATAAATTATTTATTTCTTACAACTAACATGTCAGGATATTGAAAATTTTATATATTCAATAAAACTGTATATAACCTACACAGAACAAGTCTGTCACAACTTAGACCCTTTTGGTGACTAATTAAAAATCATGAGCAAAGGCATTTATTGTAGAAAAGCACACAACCCTACTTTAAAGACTAGAAGTGACAATCATGTCTATACAAATTCTTTCAGTTGTTTCTTATCTTTATGGTTAATAATGTATGTTGTTTTCCCAGTGTTAGATTATATAGGTTTGAATTTTAGCCAGTGAACTTTATTGTACTTCTTTAGTTTAGTTAATTCAAGCATCCTGTTCCATCAGAAATATTCTAAATTAATGATGAGTCTACTAAGTTACCTTTTTAACCTTTTTCTGGATAAACCAGCTGAACAGTAAATGTTAAGAACACACGTAGGCTGGCCAGGTGGTTTAAGCATGATATAACTCCACCTTCATGTCTCTCATTAGCTCTACTCTGTATAATGTAAATTTTCTAATCAGATGAAGTGGTCCAGAATTGCACAGTCCTCTCATTCAGACATTATCTAAATGCATGCAGCTCAGAATAGTTTAATGTATCTAATGCATTTAATCTAAAATGCTGTGTAATTTTAATACTTTTTTCATTACCTCAGAAGCTCTGTTGTCTTTAAAAGATTTTTAAATTAAACCAACTTAAAACCAAAATTATCTCATTTAGCGTCATTTCATCTATAATGGTATCTGGAAATCAACTTCACCCTTGATTTTTGACCAGTAGACTACTATGGGAAGTCAAAGAAAAATCAGAAGTTCAATTATAATAGAGTTGGGTTTTTTAAAGTGTAGGTTGTAATTCTGGGATGCGTTCCATCATGCTTTTAACAGTTTGATAACAAATTCCTGTATGGTCATTTCTTAAAACACATCTTTGCCTCATTTTGTGTTTTCACTGACTGAGTTGACACTTCTCCAGAAAGAGAATGCAATGTTAGTAGACAATATGAAATAACAAATATTGCTGAACTGAGATAGGGATGTTCATCTAATCCTTAGGAAAGAGTGACTTGCCTTTTCCTCAGTCTCCATGGTTTAGTTTTCTTGGTTCTATGGGAGGTGCAAATTTTCTGAGAAACAAAGAGGGTTTATTTACCCAGAACCATCTGGAAATTTCAATCCTGATAAACCCAAGTGCACAGGTAGATTGTTTTGTGGTTGAGACATACTGAGTTGTGGAAAAGCAGATTATGTTCAAAGTTCTGGGAACAGAGAGGGGTGGAATGGTTAAAAAACATGCAGGTACTGTTAATGGTCTCTAAATGTAAAGGTCCCAGTGTATGCAATATACATATGTATATTCCAGTTTACTGAGGAAAGTTAAATCCCTCTGTTCAATGAGAAATATATTGTGGTTTTCCTATGTATCTTCTTTTGGTTTGTTTCGTTTTACTCCACAATCCCTCCTAAAGTATATTTTGTTAGAGGGGAGGACATAGAAGGACAGTTATTATTCATCATTTTATGATTAATAACAGAAGTTTAATGGAGGGAAAAACAACAACAAAAATGAGGTGGAACAATGATTGCTACTTCCTAACCACAGGTTCGCTGGTCTGTACTGGACTTTTAAGAAGCTTTGTCAACAAATACAGCATCATGAATTATTCATTTTATCAGCTCTATTAATTCCATTACAACGGTAAGACATCCCTAGGGACTGAGACTCAATTCTCCTTCTGTCTACTGGCATCACAAGGAAATCTAAAGGAGAGACTGAAAATGGCCCTACCATTCATCACATTTTGTTTGGCACATTCAGAAGAGCTCATTATTTATACATGAAGATTAAATATGCATTTATTTGTCACAAGCAAGGATAAAATGATTAATATGTCTTCTGAAAACCAAAAAGAGTTTACAAGGGAAATGAGAAATCCAGAATTGCAAAGTCACAATTAACTTTTCAGTTATACAACAAAGTGATAGTATAATGGATAATTTTACTGCATAACTGAAGAGATGGTGGGTTTGCATCACAGAGCCTCTTCAGATAAAAGTGTGGTAATGCGTAAGGACATCAAATCAGATAAAAAGCCTCAAGAAATATAACCACATCCTACATTAGTATTTTTTTAAATCAAAGTGTATTTGTATTCCCCTGCAGTTTGCAAGACCGAGAGACACCTACCTCAGCACCTAAAAAAAAGTTAGTGATATCATAACAAGCAAGGACGAGTCACTTGTACAAATAATCCTAAAGGAAGTAAGTCACTGCTTACTAAAACACGTGTGGAGACCTCTTTTCCAGACACCATGGAAAAGAGAAATGAAGTGGATGAGACTGGAGGTGAGAGGTATCAGTGAAGATAGGGATATTTTCTAAATTTGAAAGAGCATATTCTATAGCTTAGCTGTATTTCTCTTGAGCTATCAAGAAAAATAGGCCTATAAAGAGAGCTTCTGGAGAGTGGAGGCAGCAGCAGAGGATTGACCATGAGGGAAGAGCAACGATGTGGTGAGGGCTGCATGGCAGTGTCCTCCACTGCAGATTTCATGCTTAGATCACTGGAGACTTCGTGCCTCCTGCATAGAGCACCATGGGTGAATACAGTGCTCCTGCTACCAATTCCATATCACTCTGTGCAGATCTACCAGGTTCTTAAAGCAAATCACTGATAATTAAGTATATTTAGTTGACTGGCATTATTTCCTTCTCCACACAAAACTAGTTCCCTATCACCAGATAAAGCAAGAGCATAGACTTCAGATACAAGTCAGAAGAGTAACCATATGATTTAAAAACATTAAAAATACATTACGTTTCATTTGTTTCCTTTAAGCCTGACTTTTAAGTTTAGCACAAGAACATGAGTTTTAGAGTGCAAATTTAATACATCAGTTTAGACACAAACAGGTCTCAGAAAAGAAGCATTTTAGAGTATGGATGTCCAGAAGCTCACAGGGACTGTTTTGTGGCCTCTCTGAGCCTTCCCCTTGTGCAATCCATAACGCCTGGCACACTGCGGGCAAGGAACTGTTATTGCAACACTGAGGCTCTACCACATGTGCCAAAGGGGTGTTTAGATGCTGAAACAGAATTGACAAAGTTCAGTACTTCAGGACAGTTGTAAGAAGCTGTCAAGGTTAAGAATCTAAATTTGCAGTTCAAACAGCTAGAGCTTAAATGCTACATCAGGCACTGGAGAAAAACACAGCAGGGCAACCACACAAAATGTAGCAATGAGCAACTTCCCTCATTTATGTTAAAAAGGGATTTGCAATGCTACTTTAATTTGTTCTTCTAAACAGCAGTTTTCCTGAAATGGAAATATCTTGATCCTTGGGCAGTATTCCTCTAAGAGGAAATCTCTCAAAACAGATCTTCCCAATTCCCACTGGGAGTCTGAGCCACAGGTATCTTCAGCAAATTTGGCACAATTCATTTTGGAGATATTGATCAGATTAAGTCAATGTTATCAAGTCCTCCCATTTTATAAAAAAATACCAGCATAGCTGCAGTCCCATGTCTGTGACATAAAAAGAGGATAGAATAGTGAAATGAAGACTTCAGTGGGCTATTGTTGTGCTATGGAGAACACCACCTCTGCAGAAAAGTCTCTCTTGCCTCTTAGGTCCTTGTGAATTTCTACCCTGAGTTAGATGAGCTGTATAATTCAAAAATATAGCTGTACAATTCAAAAATATAGCTGTACATACACTCAGTGCTCAAAACAGCTGAGAATTATAAGCATAAAGAGCGCAGAAGCATAGTCATAAAATCCAAGGAAAATGAAGCATTTCCTAGACCTAGTTACTTGTCTAAATATAATTCATTCAGTATAGTTCATCAACTTTAACTATATCTACTTGTTCACATTATGAAGGGCAAACACAAAAAATGGATTTGAACTCCAGGCATTTATATATCACTAGGTACCAATCCCATATATCAATGGCTGGTATAGTGAACAAAACTAAACACTTCACTAACTTGATAGTCTGTGGAACAGAGTCTAGAAGAGATGTAAGTAATTAGAGACACACCATATATGAGAGACCTGGAAGAAGGTCAAGAAATCATACCATGAGAAAGGCTTAGACATACATTTAACACAAGAGCGCTCTCTAGGTTATCGTGGTTGCTTTATTTTATTAATGTTGTTAAGCAGAGAAGTAATATGACTTGGTAAAGCAAAGAAGAGTAGCATATTTTCTTTTCATTGCCCGAGCATTCATTTTGAAGACTTAAATGCAGAAAGGCAAGGGTTTTTTTTGTTTGTGTTTTCTTTCACAGTCTTCAAATATGAGGCAGGTTAGTATAGAATAACTGTACGGTGGGACAGAGATCAGACATTTTAGGGAAGAGCTGAGAGATGATCCTTGCCATATTTGTAATGGAGGTTTGGTAGAATAGTTATTAGAACACTTATTTTTAATGGTACTACTAGGTTCTGAAATTATGCTCAGCAGTTTGGGTGATCCTGGAGAGACTTTGAATATAGTATTGCAAATTGTACAATAAAGTATGTTACTTTAATCACTGGGTTAAGGATAGACAGTCTTTTCAGATAATCTAAGAATGATTGCAGACTTTCTCTCAGCTGAATGTACAAGGCAACCTGAGCGAGTTTCGCAGGTTTAGCAAAATTTGGCTTGGAGCCTATCAACAAATGCAGTAGAGACAACTCAAGCTTTAGGAAAATGTGCTTGTGGTCCAAAAATAGCTGAGAAAAAGGCTCATTCAGTAAGTTATGACCTTGTTTGTGTTATACTTTTGTACACACCTAACTCATGCATACGGATAATCCTCCAGACCCCAACAATCTTATTCATAAAGTCAGCAAGTATTGAAATAAAAAATTCAATCCTACTTTTAGGAGTAACAGTTATTGATCATATGATGATGTTTGCTGTTTATTACAACTCTTAAAGGTATATCTGATTACACATAAATAAAAAAACCTACTGAGATTTTGATTTCTCTTATTCAAATATTATTGCTTGCATATAACATGCATCAAAGTACATGACACAGGAGATACATGAGCCCTTGGAAGTAATCATGCGAAATCATAAGAGTAAAAATATCAGTTTGTAGTAATGAGGTAGAAAAAACATTTGTCCTTTAAGACAATCATGGAATGGGTTTGAAATCCTTGTAAAATATATGGTAGAGGGTTTTGACTACCAGTTATTAGATATTTCATCATCAAGTTGAGTTTCCAGGTTGTCCTTTTCATGACATTGTGCAGTAAATGGCTGATGTTATAACTTGAGATGCTGTAGTATAAGATTGACAGAAGTGCAACATTAAACCAACAAAATAAGTTATTTAAATAACACTGTGAAAATTATTTTGGATGCAATGTACTAATGTGCATCACAGACATTTAAAGGCCAGAAATTACACATTATACACTGTGGTTTGTGTGTTTGCTTTATGAGGAAGAGTTATTTTCTACTTTATAAAGATTCTGAAATATGACATTTCTTTTTGCTCTTGTCAAGACAGAGAAATTGTAAAGATGATAATAATTGCTACCATGTGTTTTAGAAGTATGTATGATTAACATGCCATGCTTGCCTCATAAAACCAAAAATGGTATGCTTGTGGCTAATTCCTGAAGAGCAGCTATACACTATTCCTCATTAAATCTCCAAGAGTAAAGAGAAAGACTTGTACACTGACAAAGATAGATAAACCTGTGAAAGTTAGGAATTTCACAGTCAGATTTTCACAAGGAAGAGAAAAAAAAGAGGAAATTTTCATGTAAACTAATTTTTATTTTCATATATTCTGTAATGATATGTAATAAGATTGTAACGGCATCATTACAGAATGGTCCTGAGGGGTGCAGGATGTTGTACAATGTGCTGGAGCTTGCACTATTTACGTGCTTTTATTACTTCTTCAGCCTCAAAAAAAAAAAAAAAGGGGGTTTAACTAACTGTGGTTTAGCAGCATTTTATAATTTTTTTCTGCACAAAGCAATGTGCTTTGCCCTCTGGCATCTCTCCTGATGGGCTCTAGAATGTAAGGCCAGTGTGAGGGCAGTCTGGGGAAGGAAAGCAGCATGTTATGGGCAGCACTTGCCAGTAGCTTTCTGACAAAACTAATTCTGTAAACTCCAGCTAGGCATGCTGAACTTTCACCAAGAGAAGCCATGCTGTTTTCATGATGAGCAACTGAACACTTCCAGTTTCCAGCCAGTCAAAGCTGGGACTATCAATTTTACAGGCAGGTTGGGACTATTTTTATTAGTCCAGGTTCTCTGATATGACCATAACATTTTAAACTTTTAAGTTATTGTCAGGATTTCTAAATTTTCATGCTTACATACAAAAATACCAAATGCAGTAGTTAGGGAACACTTAGAAATGTCTGGTTTAGGGCAACATTGTAAAATATTTATTAATCACATTCTTATTTTAAGAGTAATCTCACAATCTGCACTTGAGACCCTCTTTTAGGGTGTCTTTGTAGACAGTAGGGAAAAAAAAAATCCAAACAATTCTGCAGTACCATTATTCATATCCTAAAACATGTAAAACAAGACAGAAGAAACTCATGCAAAATATATTTATCACAACTGACTGTACAAGAATCTAGATGATCAATTTATAATGGTATTGTGGACATTTAAAGATAGATGAATTAAAACCCCATTTTGTAGGTTGAAATTGCCAAGCAAAAGAAATCTCTTAACTAGAAGTTCCATGTCTTTTACTTTTATCATTCTATTTTTTCTGTACAATTATGTGTGGATGTAAAACCTTTTTTTTTTTCAAATATTTGTTCCTGTAAGTTGGTTCCAAAGCTGGGGGTTTTTTTCCCTTGAAATATTTTACTCTCTTTATTTACCGTAAGGTTTTTTACTCAAAATTTAATCTGTTCAGGTCTGGTCATATTGAAAATTTGTTAATTCTCAGAAATTGTAAGAAAGAAATACATGCATTACTTCAAAAACCCAACAAAACACAATTTCATTCATTCAAAACATTTCATTTCTTTGCCAATGAAAGTGAAAAGCAACCAAGGGCTTTCTAGACTCATGACATTCTAGTCACACCTGAATTTTAGCCTAATTTTGTGTGTTCTGGTTTCCTCAGAGTTTCCACTAGTGTCCCAGAAAGTCTTGCCAGTGTCAGACCTTTTCCAGCCCATCCCATCAGTCTGGCTTCTCTCTGCAAAGCAACTGCAGCTGGACAGAACAGGGAAAAGAAGACGAGCCATCCATATAAACATGCAAACAGTGTTTCCCCAGCCTATCACAGGTATGAGCATAGCCTCTTATCCACATTCCTACAGAGATGGAAGTGAACAGATTGTACTTGGAAAAAAGCACTGGATGAAGAGAAATGGAAAAACAGAATAACAAATAAGAGAAAACAATGAAGCACAATAGGTCACAGAGAAACAAAAAAATCCGTCAACCAAACCAAAACAAAAATGGGATTCTATTAAATAGGATTCAAAGCAAGAATGGAAAATAAACAATGAAGCAGTGTATATTAAGCAATAAATAATACAAAATAGATCTGAATATACAAATGTAGAACAATAAACTTAACTGCTGTGACTTGGAAAACTATATCAGGAGAAAACGACAGTATGACCGATTTCCCAGCTGAAAATTGTGGCCACTGCAGTGACTTGCCTACCCAAATAACACCAAAGTTTTTATTTATGACCTTCCACTGATTTCCTGAGAGACCTTTCTTTGAAGACTGTTCTTTTTGAAATGACACAGCATGCAGCTCTAGTATTTGCTGACACCAAGATGTCATTCTCAGAAATAACACCTCTTCAAGGTGCTGCTTCCATAGTGAGGCAGAGACACGGCATTTCTCCAATTTCCAAAAGTTAATACCCAGAGGTTAAGAGAATGGTTAGCACACAGGCAGTGACTCTAAATCGTCTTAACACTGCACTGACTTAGTGTGATTTTAGCAGAGTAATGAGTTACAAATAACACTTGTACACATACACCTTTAATTCAGAGTTCAAGAACTACATGAAATGAGTTGTGTGACCTCGATCCAATTGCCAGAAGCCAAGAATCCAGATCAATAAAACCATGGCCTCAGAGGAGAGTAATTAGCACCCTGGCAGAAAGTGCCATTGCACTTGGCAGGCATTGAATGGTCAAAAAGTTACATCTCTTCTGTCTGTTCAGAAACATACCATGGAATGAGAATTTTTTACTGCTGTTCCTCAGGTTGAACCTAGGGTTTAGACTTAGCAGAAAAATGAAGTTTCCAGAAGTATATATCAAGCATTTTTCTTGGAAATTGGATATTACAACTAATTAGGTATGTCTCATACTTAGTCCAATATTAAATTGAGTCATTACCACAATAAGCAGAATAATATATTTTTATTTCTGATTTCCCACATCACTCTCAGAAAGGGAGACCTGTTTCTTACTATATTCATTTCCATTTTGAATTTCATAATACAAACTAATGATCACCTATCTTTCACCATTCTGTGTAATTTATCTGTTGGCTGTCCTAACAAATACACTGAATGATGGCACTTAATGAGACCTTTGCCCACATCATTTGCTTATGAAATCATAAATATTTCCTGGACTGCATTAACAAGAGTAGGAGCCTTTTGAAGCACAGATTTGATAATATTGAACAATTCAAGTAATGAATTAGGAAGTAACATTTTATTCCTAAACCAACGTATTATTTGCTCCATCCCTTCAGTTTATCACTCATTAGATCATAATGAACCGCTGTGTCCAGTTTGGACCACCAAGTAAAACAAAGGCATCTAGAAGTTGAAGAAAGATAAGAGGAGACATGTCAAACCAGATCATTCTTGAGTTTTTGCCATGTGAGGAGAGGCCGAGGGAACTGGATTTCTTCCAGGAAAAGACAGGGAAGGAGATATGACAAAAAACACCCCCCCCCCCAAAAAAAAAAAAAAAAAAAACCCACCACCAAAACCCAAGTATCAATTGAAATGAGATGCTTAAGGCTAGATATAAGAATAAGGGTTTTTTTCTCTCAAGGGTGGTCAAGCATGGGAGTTAATTGTTTTAAACCTCATCCCTTGAAGTTTTCAAGTCCTGATTGGAGAAAGCCCTAAGCAGGCAGGTCTGACCCCACAGCTGCCCCTGCTGGTCTGGGCAGGAGGTGTGACTTCAGATCTCCCAAAGTCCCTTCCCCACCAAGTGACTCTGTCATGCTACAGCTGTAATCTAGGGATGACCAGGACATTAACTTCAAAAGTACAGCATTACAGTGCTAATTAGTCCACTGACATTAGCTAATGTGAAGAGCTAATGTCACTGGAGTCAAGCTGTTGCAGTCACTGTGTCGTATTGGTACTGCTGCAGCACCGTTCTCTCTATTTTGGAAGAGAACTTCTAACTTTGTGAAGAAGCAATTCTGAGAGAGAAACAAATCACATACATTGTCTACTTCCTGACTTTCCATCATCTAATCACATCTTGCTTTACTAGGATAAACTTCTGGTATGAAAAATGAGCAATGCAGAAAAAAGAACTAGTCTTTGCGGCTAAATCTGCATTTCAGTGTTTCTGCAGGATCTGTGTTTCATCTGTTACAGCCAAAACCTCATTATGGGTGAAGGCAAACTGTTCATCTTTGCAGAGCTAAGAGTATAGTAGCATAACTGATGCTGTGGTGCTCTAACAGTCCAAATAATGCAAAAAAAGGGCCTTATCATTAAAATATCAAAATTTTTATCTGAGTGTTTCTAGTGTCTGCCTCCTTCCTCTGGAGTTATGCCCACCTTTTCCAGTTCCAGTGTGTTCAGTTTCACATGTTCCAGTGTGTTCCTAGGTTGACAGTTTTAGTCTTCTTGAAGGCTGAGGATGTTTAGGATGAGTTATGAGTATCCTGAGATCTTCATTGAGAGGAGTGTAGTGTTGATGGTGAGGTATTTTTCCTCCTTAGTGTTGTGGCTTTCTTTTAACACATTCCCCTTCCCCACCTCCTCCCTTTCTCCTACTTCCAGGGAAGAGGAGCTGCCCCACAGCTCCTCTGCACCCCCAGAGGGCATTTGTCCATGCAGCACTGCCAGGATTTTCCAGCCCCTTCCCCAGTGGCATTCCCAGAGCTGGAGCTCAGACAGGCTTGGCAAGGGGAACCCAGCTCAGCCTGCTCAGGGCGTGCACAGCCCCTGGGATCCGACACTGCCCAATTCCTGCCTCCAGCATAGACCCTATTTCCAGGGCCAGAGCTCACCTGCACTCTCTGCAGAAGATGCCATGGATTACAGTCCCTGACTGGTTCGTATCTGTTAGTTAGTAAGTCAACTTAAGAAAATTGCCTAAAATCTTGAAACAAAAAGGAACATTTTATTTCTCTTCAGATGTGATGTCTTGACCTCTATCTATCTGTCAGTGATATGAAATGGAGACTTTGATGACATTCATGTGGAAGATGTAAGAGATAATGAATACTCTATCAGGTTAAGTTTCTAATAAAAATCTGTTTTAATTATGTGGAAAGGGAAAGCAGATATTTGAAGTATCATGGTGGACACTGACAATTTTTAGGACATTATGAGTCAGACTTCAAAACCTTTCCCTGACAGAGAGATGAACAAGGTGAAAAATATTATTAAGATCTCTTCAGATAATAGATTATATGGTAACTGATGTTGAGAATGTACCCATGTGAAAATTGTTCAAAGCCATGGGTATCAGGGATGTTGTTCAATTGTTCAAAGCTTTGTGTATCAAAGATGAAAATATTTTGGGCCATAGACCATGGTTCTTAGTGTATACTGACCATGAATCTGACCTGCCAGAAGACTTTCTTCTGCTAGAGGCTATTAAAACTCCGTGATAGATTAGTCATGAACTTTGGGAGAAGAGGTGAGGATCATGGCCATGTTGATAAATTAGGTGTAGGTTTGTGATCCAGGCTGTGTCCTCTGCATGACTGAACACAGAATCAAAGAAGAGATGAAAGTATTTTATCCACCGAGCCATCCTTTTTCTCAATTTCTTTTTTATTTTCACAGTATTTTGTTTGTCAGCCGCTGTTTTGCAAAATTCATGTGTGTTTGAACATTTTAAACTATGTTGTATTAATTAAATTTCAACTTCTGAAGCATTAAGTAACCAAGCACCTTTTGTGAGTCACTGATTCTTAACTGAAGGCTTACTTGATTTTCAGCAGTAAGTTTTTATCTAATTGTATTTACTTAGAAATATGTGAGAAGCAAACTTGCTGAATAAAACATAGAGGAATGTCTTTAAAGTTAAAACTTGAGATAGTCCAGTGCAATATCTTTTTTTTTAATAATCAGTATGAATCTTGTCAAAAGTCAGGCCACAAAAGCATTTCTTTTCATTATTATGATTTATTAAATCAGGTCTAATAATGGATTAATGCTCTTGAGACAAAAAAAAAAAAAAAAAAAAAAAAAAAAAAGAAAAAAATAGAAGAAAAGAAAAGTGGAGTTAAACGAACCTAATTTTACAGAGAAATACCTTTGATATATGTAAGGAAGATATAAGAGTTAAAAGGATGTAAATAGAATTAAGAGTTTATGTTTTAAAGTTTTAAATATAATTAAGTTAATTTAGAGATATTTTGAATTAATTTGAATAAGCACAAGTTAGATACGCTTCCCTTGATATTACGTTTGTCATATTGATTACCTATGTATTGCATCTATTTGGAGAGCTTTTGAAATGGGTGTCTTTGACTGTAGACATTAATGAGCTCATTACAGGTAACACAGGTATTCTTGGACCTCTGCCTAAGCAGGTTAAATGGTGTGACCATTTGTTGCCACCAAATCCTCCGAGCTGCTGTGTAGAAAATGTTCTTATCCATTTCCTTTATTAACTCACATGGTAAAAGAAGTGCCTTTATATGCAACTGAATAGGGAGCAGCCGAGAAGAAGAAAAGGCGCTGAGCTTCCACGTTTTCATTCATAGATCAGAAATGATTTGTTCAAGCTTCCCCCTAGATTTTCTCAAGTCATGTCCACAGTGACCTGGCTTTCCCCCCACTGGGTAAGCTTGAATCAGGACCAGAGTAGCATTCACAGGCTGCTGTTGCCTTTAACCTTTCTTTATCAAGACTTCAAGCACTGCACTGTTTCAGCTCTCTCTGCTTCCCTGTGTTAGAACAGATTGAGCCTCAACAAAGAATCAAGGGTAAGAGTTCAGTTTTAAATTTTGTCATGGTTTTCTAGATGAATTTAAGCAGGTCACTCTTCATTCTGTTTTCCTACCTTTAAAGAGGAAGAAAAAATAGATTTGCCTCTTTATGAAGTCCTTTAATATGTATAAATCATAAGTCTCTATAAATCCTAGGTATTACTACTGTCTGCTTTATTCTACTGAAAAATGACTGAGAAGAACACTTGATTCAAGACACAACATCTATAATCTATCTTAGTTTATATTCAAAACTAAAGAAAATTTGTGGGTTTTTGGTTTTTTTTTTTTTTTTAATAAAAGGAAAGGAAATAAAGAGCTGTTGGTTATGTGTCAGGGTGTGGTGTTTCTAAAGCTAACTGCAGGTTTTCTCACTGAAATGTGTCAGTGTGACTCCACTCTGAAACTACCCTTCTTTGGCCTTGAACAACTGGCATCCACAGACGCCCACAGATCCCCACAGATCATCCATGTTGTCTTTAAGGAAGTGTATATCTTTAGAAAAGATTTATGTTAAATATTTAAAATGTCATAGGATTATTATTATTATTTTATGACCCTTTAAAAGATTGACAGGGGCACAATGGACTAAAAGCTACCAAGAAGTGTCTTGTTTAGTTTGGTTTGAGCTTGCAAACTATTATTTTTTCCTACAGTTTACTGACTTTAAAGAAATGTTCATGAATTTTCCTTTAAACTTTTAACACTAACTCTTAATTTTAAATGGTTCAACTGAGAGTTAAAATTTTTTTTCTTAATCCAGATGTTCCAAAATTAGCTTGCACAAAATCTACAGAAGGTTACTGTTAACCTACCATCAATGCAGAAGTCATGTTTAAATAGTGGTGTCATATATTTTATCCTTTTAAAAAACAGATACATAAAATAACTCTTCCTATTCTGAACTTCTTCTGTAGTGAATTTATAGTCAGTGAAGAAGCCTTAACAAATACACGAACATGTTTTCTATGTCATTCAGTTTTTTTAAGGTCTTCTGTCTTCTATTCAATTAGCATATCAATCTATTCATGTAATACGAGGATTTATTTTCATTGATCTGATATTTTGAAATGAGATACAGTGGAACCAAAGTAATTTCCTTACTTTATCAAACTGATTGATTTCAATAATTCTTTCTTAGAAAAAAAGACACTGGAATTTGCAATTATATTTAATATAAAAAATAATTACTGAATTTTCCTGGAATAAACAACATAATGTTTGATAGAAATTGAATAACAATTAAAATATTTCTGGAATTTTCTTTAGAGTAAGCTAAACCTCCCAAGTATTTAGAAAAATTTCATTTAGGGTGGCTGTAACTTTTTAATTAGCCTTTTAAACAGACTGATAGATTTTTTTTTTTTTAATTTCTTCAAAATCTTTATTTAGCAATGCTTTGCATGCTGCAACTCAGCAACTACAGCTGATGGGTTTGAATATTAATTACACAAACCCAGCTATACATTTAATGCATATATGTATATATTTATATATATACTTTAAATTGAATTGTCTGTTCTCATAAACAGTTCTCTGGCACTTTGCAGCATATAATGCCATGAGATAAAGTGCTTAAGAAAGCATCAGACTGTAGTCTGAGGAGATAGGTCACATAGTTCATAAGTTTTCCAAACCTGACAGTACACAAAAAGAAGCCAATAAAGGTAGGAAAGAGTTCGGTAATTACAGATTAATCAAAATGATAACATGAAAGGAAAAGAAGCATACCTTGATTAATCAACTTTTCATCCCTCCTCTAGCTGCTAAAAGAACAGGAAACAGCAGACTAAATGTATCATCATGGTGAATTCATAGGTAAAGGACATTGACATAATTTGACTGCATACTTTGCTTAGTTTGTAACTTTTTGGTTTTTGAGATTTTGTTAAAAAAAAAAAAAAAAAAAAAAATCCATCTACCTACCTAGTAAGGCCTAGTATTTACAGTTCTGTAAGCGCAGGTGTTATTGTCACATTCCTATTATTTTGGAATATAATACTTTAAAAAAAAATAAAACTGTTTCAGAAAAAAAAAAGTATCTTATGTCATTTTAGTCCTGAAAAATTCACTTCAGAAGCATATGCTGCAATTTCCACTTTTTTCTACACACTGTGAAAACAAAACAAACCCTTCATTAACTCAGAAAAAAATAATAATTTTAAAGACAGCAAATGGAACATTTTAGGGATCTTTTTGAAAGATCCCCTTCCTATTTGAAAACCAAGCTTCTAAAGCTGTCAAAAAGTAACTAAACTCATGAAAGTTTGAATATTTCTGTTAAAAGCAAGCAAAAATATTTATATAACTTTCATTATAACTGCTACTACTGCTGTTCTTGGGTAGTAGTAGCAGTACAGCAGTAGTAGCAGTTATAGTGAAAGTTATATAAAAAACTTGTTCTTGATGAGTCATGCTTTCATTTAGCTTTTCTAGTACTTTTTCCATAATTGACCTTCAATCTTGCAATTTCCATTTAAAAGGCAGGTTTCCACATGGAAATTTTGTAATTCAGTAATTTTGGTGAGATTTTTGAGTCTTGGTGAACTGAGGGCACTACGGAACAGAGAGCTTAGACTCTATTAGTTAGATACACAGAGAAAAATAAATGTTCCTCTAAGAACCACGGTTTTGTTTGGGATATGGATTTTGTATTTTATCTAAAAATTGTTTAAAGTGACCCTACAGCTTTGGTGCAGAAAATAGAAACTTAATCTTCTCACTTTAAAGCTCAGACAAAAGACACCTGTTCTACAGCCGTTCTCTCTTACTCCTTCCTGGCCCTTTCCTATTTTTTCATACAGCACAGAATTGTTTGGGTGGAAAGGGACCTTTAAGATCATCCTCACAGGCAGAAACACCTTCCAACAGACCAGGTTGTTCAGAGTGTCATCCAACCTGGCCTTGAACACTTCCAGGGATGGGGCAGCAACAGCTTCTCTGGGGAAACCTATTCCAGTGCCTCACCACCCTCACAGGAAAGAATTTCTTCCTTAAATCTAATCTAAATCTACTCTCTGTCAGTTTGAAGCCATTTTCCCTCTTTCCAAAGCAACAGTTCAACAGGCATTACAAAAACTTTCATCAGCTTCTACAAATCTTATGATGATAAATAACAAGAAGTTGCATTTGCAGTGCTCTGAATCAATACAAGAAACTTTTCTTACCAAATTATTAAAATGTTCCCTCTCTAGAAGTCACAAAGTAATTTATAGAGTTTCAGCTAAGCTACAGATGTTGTCAGTGGAGGAATAGAGTTGTAGTTGAACCATTTTGATTTTCTTTTCCTTTTTCAAACATCATAGTGCTATAGCATCTATTTTCTTTAAAATAGAAACCCAACAACCTAATTTACAATTCATATTTAGGCTGTAAGTAATCTTTCAAATATTTAATCATAAAATTAATCCACTCTATAATGCAATATCTGTAGGATCAATATGGCATGATTGTTTTGAGAACAGGGGCTTACCATGGTGAGTCAGTGGCTTTAATAAGGATGAAGACAGATACAAGTTATTGCCAGCATACATACTCTTTAGAAAAGATATTTTAGGAATAAAGAAAAAAATTAGAAACTTTAAACATGATTAAAAAATAAAGAGCACAACAAAAAACTCATATTTTGAAGACTGCTGAGCTACCCAAAAACCATGTTAACATATATTTCCATTTTCTGCTTGTGTGATGCTGAGTTCTTAGAACATCAGGTATTTTATATAATCAGTATGTTCTACCAAATTATTACTAACAAGGTCACCACCTGCATATTAAGTTGGAGTTAATATAATTTAACAATGTTTGAACAGTACTACTCAGATCTTCAACCTCAGAAAAAGCACAACTAAAGATGACCAAAATATTTTCACTTCAATTAGTTGTCATTACTAAATATATATATTATATATATGGAATAAATATCTATATCGATATCAATATAGATATCGATATAGATATTTAGAGGTATGTAATCCATACATCTTCTTTTGACAAACCCAAAACTACTTCACAGAAAAAAAGCTTTCTTGTAAGATATTAGAAATGTCTTGAAGCTGTGAACTGTATCCACAAATCATGTTTTAGATATCTTGTGATCCTAAGTGTAGGTTGATTATAGTGCTTTTTCAAAGGTTCAATAAGGTTTTTCCCAGCTATTAATCTTCAATTTTCAAAATAAAACATTATCTGCTATTCATGAATGTTCCATATTCTATGAACAAGAATATATGAACACGTACGCTCCTACATTTTAACCAACTTTCAAATGGGTGTAAGCCACTTCTTCACTCACTGGAAACACAAAATAGAGGTTACGCAGCTACCCCCTGTCTCTGAAAAATATTTTTTTCATAAATATATTAACTTATGTGGTCTAAGCCTGACTTTTTATATTATGTCTACATACTTGTAGGAGGTTTAATTATAAACCAGAGTAAAAATATAGCAATAAACCCTTGAATATGTTATTTCTATAATTCCCTAATAATATTGCTCTACAGTTTCCAACTGATAAATTGCATTAATATTTTGAAAGGAACACTGATTAGAGAAAGAGTTCATGGATTTCTTTTAGGTAAAACGCTAGATCTCTGTGAGCTAAAACCACCATAACACAGCATATTAATTATCATCAAGGTAGTATTTTCTTGTAGCAGGCCAGCTGTGTTCTATATTGATTGCAAAACAAGTTTCAAGCACTCAGATCCTGAAGGAAAGCCATTTTAAATTTTAAAATTCTTATTAAACGAGCAACTTTTCCTGCAGATAAACTCTCTCACACAGACAGTGTAGCTGATTCTTAGCACCAAGTCTCAGCACACCCAAATGGCATAAAAATTGTCACGTAAAAAGATCTATGTGTTCAAAAACATTATTTTGAAGTACTAAGCTAAGATACAGAAATTGTCTTCATCTGGATTGCTGTTTTGGGTAACTTTCTCTTTCTTCTGCCTTGTTTCTAAATGTTTTTTCAACCACTGGCCCGCTCTTATAAGGTCTAGGACTTTTTTCCAGAAGGGTTTGTGTGGACTAAAATCCTAATTATTGTATTGATAAAAGAACTAAAAATAAAGATTATATCAGAAGTGTAAAAGGGAAGAGTTTTGGAGGAATAAAAAAAAAGCCAATCCAGTCAAAATCATTACATGTTCAGTCAATGGCTATTATTTCTAACCTGGGCCCTAGTTTCATATTCAGGATTAATGGCTGCCTCTAATGTCAATATTGGAAGGGATAATTGATTTTGGTCCCTTTTAGTGTACTACAAGAGGGCTTCAAATTCCTTTCTAATTTGAAATATACTCTCAAATATAGAAAATGGAGAGATACTGCCTTTCTCTATTAAACACTTCAGAATGTGCAGTTTTTAAAATACAAGGAAAAGAAAAAGAGAAAAAGGAAGAAAAATGTTTAATGAAAAAACATAATTGTCTCATAAAGAACATGTGTTGATATAAGGTAACCCTGATTTATGAGTAATACATTTTACAGATAAATAACTACTGCTTTTAAATTTTACCAATATGTTTTTCTTGTATTTATGGTTTATATTAAATTTAGTCCCTCTATATTTCCCCTTCATCAAGTCAAAGAAGTGATTGGTTTCACTAGGTTGATTCATGTAAGGAGGTATTTTATGGGTTCTGGCATGAAACACTCATCTTTTGTAGTTGCAGATATGAAAAGAACACTCAGCAAAAATCTTCCGTGGCTGAGGAGTCCTCCAACATGCTTTGCATTTTCTAAGCAACAGAAATAAAGACCTCTCATGCAAAAATTTTGGCTACAATCTCTCCTAGGTGCCAAAGACTTTCCATAGTCCTTTGTAGGCTGGTTTTCTTGGGTCATGACTTGGTCCAGTCAAGATTCTGCAGAGCCAGATTTTCTTATTCTCTTTTTAATCTTTTGTGACTTGATTGCATTTTTTTTGGGCCCTTCATCCCTTCATTGTTCCCCACATTAAGTGCAGTATTGCAAGTCCCATCACAGCAGGAGGCCTTAGAAATACAGCTGAAGTCCCTTCTCCTGAGCAGGCTGCAGGGGCCAAGAGCATCCCAGTCTGGCTGTCCGACCTGTCTCTCTGTTTGCCCATAGGCTGCGAACACTTTCCTGATAAAACCCTCTACTGGTTCCCCCTCACAGTTGGAAAGACACACTGCTTATTCCTATGCATTCTTTTTCCTGATGCATGGTCTAAATGAACTAGAAAGACAAATGATGCATGATATGGAAACTGGGGATGTGATACCCTAGGGAAGGCAGGCAGGGGCTGCCGCATCTGGTATTCCAGCACGTAGGAATTTGATGCAGCTAAAACTGTACAAAATGGCCCTACCCTGTATTACAGATTTGAGGATGGTTTCAGCCTGTAGGTAAAGACACCTGGCCAACCTCCAGGCAAAGACCATTACAGCCTCAGCACATGAGTCTCCTCAGGCAGCCAAACCTCATTGTTTTTCCATTTCAGTAGGAAGCTTTACCTATGCCACCTTTGCTTCTGAAGATGTCCAAGCTATGTACACACATCAGGACACACACTATTATGTGAGTAAAGGCAGTTAAATATGACTAAAATTTTAATAAAATAACAATCCATGACTATATATTCTTTCTTGAATTGCTCTAACACTGCAGCTTCAGTGTGCTCTTAATGAAAGTGTGCTTGTAAATATTACATACATATCTATGCAGTTTATGCAAGTGTGCATCTGTACAAATTCACAGTAAAATATTAACTACAAGTATTTCACACATTTGATAGGTAGGACATTGAAATAATTTTTCTGATATTCCTAAATTTTACTTTTACAACTATGAAACATAGGTCTGGTTTTTTTTCTCAATCATCTAACCAGACTATTCTAATTTGTATTTGGCTATTGAAATATTTTTTAGTTTGAAGGAAGGTATAATAACAAGATGAAATAAAATCAAGTTGTACTCCAAAATCAAAATTACTCTGGGTGAAGAAAAAAAAAACAAACCTGACTAAATATCACACTCTGAATCTATTTCTTCTTATTTACAACTATTGAATGAAAACAATAGATCAATTTAAGAATAAATTATAAAAGATTTTAACTATCCTCTGTTATTTTTATTGCACTCATTCTTTTTGTTTGGTTTGTGGTAGATTTTTTTCCTAGCTGGTTGATCAGAAATGATGATTCCTTCAGCAATTTTTCATTGACCCTACGGGCTTATTAAGGTCAAATAGCAAAAGTCATTGTTTACATTCCTCACCACCATTATTTACTTGACAATATTTACTTGCTAAGCAATATGGATTTCTGACCTGTACTGAAATCAATTACTTAAAAGAGCAAGGATGCTATTGGTCCTAGAGATGTAGATTTAAAAAATAAAAAAGAGAGAGAATTGGTCCACTTACCGGGTTGTGCTATATGTCATGCCATTATAGACAGTATATTAACTGTTTGGGTTACAGGACAGGAGATCAAAGCCTCCTCCGTGAGAATTAGTTCATGTCTTGGCCATGCTGTTCCCATTGCCACAGTAACACGTGCAGAACCTCCGCTTCCTTTGTGCTGCAGAGTCATTCTCTGCTGTCAACATGCAGAAACCAGCACAGCTACTCTGGGGTTATGACACAGCAGGGTTTATGAGTATTTACCTTAGATTGACACCTAAATGTGTAAAGTACCTACTAAATATTTAGTACACAGGTATTTTGTTTGCTTTTTCCCATTTTGAATAGGACAACACAAACACCTTTTGTTTTTGTATGAGAGTTTGTAAAGTCTTTCTAATTGACAAGTAATTGACATCCAATAAGACTCTAATACCTGTTGCTATACTGTGTCTTACACTCAGAATTTTGTGGTTTTCCTTCTTTGAAGCATGTATGTTCTGAATATTTTTGGGTCGAGTAGAAAAAGCAGTTTTAATTGACAGACAGAATTAAGGGGACAAGACATCCTCCTTGCCATGATAATTATTGATCCATAAACTATGTACATAACAAGATCTAATGAAGGGATTGAATATTCTGATAAATGAAAAGGAAAGTAACTTTGCTGCCCTCAGCTCATTTTATTATGCCAAATCATTGCCTATCTCACAGATTCTGAAAAGGGTACTGTACCAAAAATGTGATAATTGAGAAAAATAAGTGTAAACTCGCTTTGTCATCTTCTTTAGGTCTTATGAACAACCTGTGGAATAAGAGATTTTAACAAGCTTTCAGCTGGCATGGAATGTCTTACTCTTTCTTAACTCAGAAATGTATTTGTATCAACTTCATAAATATCCAAAACAAACAAAAAAATACCAACAAGCCTTTGAAACTGTGCACCGAAGCCATCCAACTTAACTCTGGTCTGATCCTTCCATGTAGAGCCTCTCACTGAAATACAGATGCCAGTTTCCAATACCTTATTCAATTAACTCAACTTACCCCATAAATAAATTCTTTTTGAATTAGATAAACATGAAAATTCAGTAGATATGCAGATCAGATTTTCCAGTGCAGCAAAAAAATGAGCTCATAATGACTACTTTGGGTAGTAGCTGTCTATATTAAATACAGAACCTGGTTTTGGTGACCAGTGAAGTGAATATATCATGATATTTCCTATCTTTTAAACCACACATCTCTTTTGCCTGTGTGACTATGTAAAATGGTACCAAACTTTTAGCAGTAATGATGTAAAGAAATAGCATGAGCAGGTTTATGCTTGCAATGATCAGGAATATAGAAAAAGCCCTTCAGAATATCGTGAACACCTTTCTCACCTGTGTTTTCACACAAATATTAAAAAAGTATTCCCAAACCCTATTATTTCGGTTTTACAGATCCTAAAAATAGTCTCACTACATCTCTGTTTAGAAGTCATCTCTCCAAGAAAAATGACCTTCAAGGAATTTTTTTGTGTTAAAAATATCAAGGCCTATATCAAGTGTTCTGAAGTTACCACTATAAAAAAATTAATATACCACAGTTAATACTCAGAGATATGGGAAATGTTCCACTCTTACCTTTTTGTCAGGAAGAAATTCCAGTACACTCTGCAGTCAATTAACAGTTAAACCTACCTGGCTCTTTCCACATAGGAATGAATTTTCTAACAATGTCAAGTGACTGAAACTGTGACTGCAGAAGAGCAGTGCAGGAGAGAAGAGATAATGCCCTATCAAATCACTTTCAGTGTTGGAGATTATAGGAACACCCAGGGCTGAACTTCCATTCAGCAGAAGTCATCCAAGAAAAAAGGATATAATGAGAGACTTCATCTTAGAGCAGTATGCTCCTCAGTAAGAAAGACTGAAATTTATCTAACAGACTGCTGCTTATTTCCTGGGAGATGTTTGAATTGACTTTAGAGATAGCTGACTTGTTATTCCACTGGAAGGGCAGAACATAGAAAACAAAATGAAACCAAGCTAGAATGAGAGTTAAAGGAGAAGGAATGCTATACTTAGGGTTTGTTGTTGTTTTTTTCTTGTCTGCCTCAAAAGAAAGCAATTGCTTTTTACTTTTTCCCAGTCTTTGTATTTTATTACAATAAACTCCTTTTATTTCACTTAGAAGTTTGCCTGGTGTTGCCGGACTCTCCATCACCATACAGCCCAGGGATGAAACAGGGCATTCTCAGCTGCAGCAATCTGAATCTCAGGACTGAATCTTCTGTGAGTGTCTTGGTGCGCATCCACCATGGGCCAAAGATGTGATCCCTTCATCTGGTGACAGAAGAGCTGGACAAAGATGTGAGTGTACCCCTGGCAAGTGAAAAACTGAGTGCTTTTGAGACTGCATCATCTCTGTGTGCATCACCCCTACCTTAGCAGGAAAGGATTTGAACAAGAATGACAATAAGAATACTTTCTTGAAACTAAGAATACATTTAGAGGAGGTTGGATAATATCAATACAAACCACAGCAACAGTGCCAAGAGATAAATTATGGATATAAAATAATAACGATGACTGATGGTCCTGTGAACAGCAGAGGTAACACAAAGGTTTACATGACCACCAAAAACGGAGGTAGGTTTTATTCCTTTCCAGAGAGTGCTGGTTAATCTCCCCAGGGTTCTGGAAATATGTTGAACAAATGTGGCTGAACAACTGATGTCACTGTAAAGAATCAGGGATCTGTCTGTCACTGGCAGTGTGACTTAGTTGCAGCACTCATGACATGAGTTGGAATGACCCTCTTTCATAAGAAGTCATCCTAAATTAACATGATAGTTGAGTTGAGGATAATTCATACACATCCTTGAACCTGAGAAAGCTGGGACAGAAATTGGTTACTCTGGAATTCCTTCCAGTCTTCTCAGACGCTCACTACCAACAGACAGTGGAGAGAGCTACAGCAAACATGCTGACATTTGAACCAAGCCCATCTGTGACATCCTGCTCCTGCCGTGTCTGTTGTGACTCCATGATGGCTGTGGGTGCCTGTTCAGCCCTTTTGGTCCCCACCAAGGTGACTTTACCCTACCAAGCCCAACCTCCTCCTTTAAACTGATATAAGGCTAGTACAGACAATCTGATGGTCTTTCTTCCCTCAAACTAATCTCCAACTCTATGGCAATGCAAGACGTCAGACAAGTGTGTCTGGTATCCTCATTTTTGTACTGGCGGTAAACCTTCACTGACAGTTCTGCAGTGCTGGCTCTGACCAGCCACTACACCTAATCTTTATCCAAGCTGAACTGGAAGTACTTTCTGGACAGTCTGCACACCTCTGGAAAGAATGACTGTAAGGCTGACGGCTGCCTGCAAAGGGAGGCAGGAAAGTGAGCAATGAATTCTGAATATGAGACACAGAATTCTTGAATTAATTTTAACATTTCTGCATACAATTTATGTTTTCACTTGCTTTTTAGCAGGATGGTGGTAAAATATTGGGTGTTTTTTCTTCCAGAATTTTGTACAACTTTGATTTTGGAAGGCATTACAATCTTTTCTTGATTAAAATTTTTATTTGAACTACTATTTAAAGTAATTGAATATTTGAAGTAACATTCTGGAATATATTTGCCTATAATATATTGAAGTTCAACTAAATAAATATTTAAGAGTGTCATAAAAGGAGCAGGATTTCAGTTTAAAGAGAGATC
Organism: Donacobius atricapilla; assembly: GCA_013397315.1. Taxonomy (NCBI): domain Eukaryota; kingdom Metazoa; phylum Chordata; class Aves; order Passeriformes; family Mimidae; genus Donacobius; species Donacobius atricapilla. The sequence continues at coordinate 25,171 of WBMY01004152.1, read as the reverse complement.
ATTTAGGGATTTTCTATTATTATTATTATTTTGATACACTTGCTCTGTCCCAGAAACCATTTAGCAAAAGTAAAAGCTCAGACACTACTTTAGTCTATGCCTGTTACTGAGTGGAGATGCACTGAGCTATACCAGCATAATTTATCGAAATAACTGTTCAGGAAGAATGTTGATAAACTTGTTATTTCTGCTTCTATTCTTTTACTAGCTTTGTGCTGCTTAATAATCCTTGTCATGTTATTTTTCATTATTTATAAATGAGACAGAACAGGCAATATATTCTGTTCTAAGGGATCCAGCTTTCACATGCAACAATAAGCCAGAGAGGGGGGAAAAATAGATCATGCACATCTATAAAACTAGAAACTGTTATAAGATAGAACTTCTTATGTTTCATTCTTGTGTCTTGGTTCCATATCTAGCTGAAGGATAGATTCATGCTAATCCATTTTCTTTCTTTGTTTCATCAGCTATTTTCCAGGATTATCTCATTTCCGGATATTTTTTTTTTCTTCCTTTTAGAGTGGTATATCAAAGCAGGATGTCAATGCTTCTATTTCCTGAAGGGTAACAGTGGCCACACAGTTGCATTCACTGGCCGATCTAGAGTGACTTTCATGGTTCAGAGCAAGGGGAACAGAATGATCAGTGAATCAAGCAGTTCACCATAGTGACAGGGTTCTTCTGTTGGACAAATACTCATACAGTGAGAGTATACACTCAAGAATTTGAAATTCAGGGCATGTATGAGTTTTCTTTCCTAAAACTCTGAGGACAACGGAGTATTAAACGCATGATGTGCATTGCACCCATTGCTCGATGTTCATGTGTGGCTCACATGTCGAATATGAATATTTTGGAGTTGATGTGAGTGCCAAACTAGGTCACAGAACTTGCTTATGCAAACTTCTTATATGGACTAAAACTGGGAGGTAAATTGAGACCTTTTTAACGTAT